>CM031921.1:3882363-4078261 GCA_018703695.1 Prunus fruticosa | reverse complement strand
CTAATTAACTATATTAGTAATTCTCTCTGTTCCTCACTCTAGCGAGAACAGAGAGAGATTTACTTAAGATTCTACAGCATTTATCTTTACATCATATTACTTTTTTGGTTCATGATACGGAACTATCTGAACTCTAACCATGTGACTGGCTTAGGACATAGGGTCTGAACTCTAGGATTTGGTTAAATTAATACTTTAATTACTTGGCTTCATCTTCAAGTAGTGCTAGTTTTAATCCCTTAACTGTGTCTTTAACTTTACACTCATTAGCATAATGACCTTGCTTTTTGCATTTGTAACATCTAACTTTGCTTTTATCTCGCCCTTTTCTAACCTTGTTGACCCTTCGGACCTTTTACATAGCCATGTCATTCTAAAATGGGGAAGAGAGGGGAGGAAAGAAGAATGGCTTCCTCCAACCTGAAAGTAAAACGACACTAGGAGTGTTTATTGGGGGAAGAGGGGGCTAGAATTTTTTAGCTAGGAGTGTTTTCGGTTTAAGTGGTGAGCACTCTTTTTTGTAGATGACATTATAAAGGTCGATCTCCACTGGGTCATCTATTGAATTCCTTAACTGGCTACCTTCATTGTTTTCTCTAGAAACTTAATTTTGGTAATCAAACTTAAGATCTCTTTAGTATGGAAATAATTGAAATAAGGAATATCATTATGCTAGATAATTATAACTTTATTTTAGAGTTTGAGATAAAAGCCCATCTCCAAGTTAGGCCAAATTCCTAAATTATAGCCCAAAATCCATCTCCAAGAGCGGGCTACACAAGGCTATGAAAGGGGAGGGTTACACAAAGGGCCAATTCCTAAATTGGGGGCCACATGTGGCTTTTTGAGTAGCCCGGGCTAAATATTTGGATAAGGCCAGTTAACGTCACTCTAGCCGTTAGGTGACGGTCATCCAAGTTATTATTATTATTATTATTATTTATATAAAAAAATTCTAAAAAATTAATATATATATATATATATTTTTTTTTATACAAATACCTACCTTATTCTTACATAATTTCTCACATCTTCATCATTTTACATATTATCCTTCCTCAATTTCATCCTTTTACATAATATCTCACAATCGCTTTATTCTTTTACAAATTATCCTTTATATTTTTTCCAAGTCTTAAATTAATTTTTAAGTTATTTTTTAGAACAAGAAAACATCTAATCATAAATCTATAAGGCTAATCACATGCTGACATATCGATGTCAAAAATCCTATCCCAAAATATTTCTCTTCTAAAATGTATTTTAAATAGGATATAAATAGTAGTTTAATTAAATTAACTAATAAATTTGCATAATATACTAAAAACTATTAAAATATTAAATTTAGCCTTTCTTTTGAGAGACCAGTTAAAATGTAGCATGATATTATTCCTTATAAAATTATTTTTTAGAGGTTAAATGTAGCCTTCCCCACCTGGAGATGGCCAAAATCTCTGGGATCTCCAACTAGAACCAAGTTCAGGTTTTGTTAAATGATCCAAAAAAGGTTTGATGTATGCTTTGACACAAGTGATATTGAAAAAGAAAGAATGAACATATGAACTTCTAAATCCAGTTTGATTTTTGTTAGAAAAATGGGAGTTTGTAGACATGTCACCTAAACTTATACCTTAGTTTCAATTTGTCACTTTAAGAAAAATTTAAGAGAAATGCCACCATAATTTTTTCAAAATTCATAATTTGTCATATAACTTTAACACCATCCAATTTTCTATTGATTTTAAGGGTATTTTAGTATTTTTCATTTTAAGAGTATTTTAAAAATGAAAAAATAATTATAATTTTTTTTTATACATGATCAGAAGAGAAGAGGGGAGGGGGGGATTCCTGCGCGATACGTTTTGAGGGTGGGTGGGGGGGAAAGGGAGAGAGAGCCTCTCTTTTTCTCTACTTTTTTTTTCTTGAAAATAGAAAGACTAAAATACCCTTAAAATGGATGGAAAATTGAATGGTGTTAGAGTCAAATGAAAAATCATGGATTTTGAAAAATTAAGGTGATATTTCTCTTAAATTTTTCTTTAAAATGATAAATTGAAAATGAAGTACAAATTCAAATAACATTTTGACAATTATCTATATATATAAAGCGAAGGGAGAATCAGTGGAACATTCAAAATATCAAAAATGCCTTCTGTTAATGCGAACATTAAGAATTGAAATTATTAATTAAATGAGGATAATATCGTAAATTCTTATTTTTTTTCATATTTAAAAAATTAAAATTAAAAGAGAAAATTCGATAATGGACCTATTTTTATGAAAAACAAAATATCCATTGCCTTTTTTAGTTCTAAAATAAATTTTATATTTTAATAAAAAAGAGTCTTGGGCTAGCAAAACGCGTAGGAAAAAGCTCAGTCCTAAAAAAACAGAATAAAACAATGCCGCGTGGGTTAAAAAGGGCAGCAGCTAACCGGAGCAAAGTTGGTGGCCCATGGACTCATCGTAAGCGTGGGTTGGGGCCACACACCACACGCAAATGCATGAGACAAAACACTGACCCACCCACATGTCATCAACTTCTCTCTCTTTCACTTTCTGATTCTTTGAATAAGAATTTCACGCATTTTTGCTCTCCCAGAGCTTCAGAGAGAGAGAGACCGGGAAAAATGACTCGGGGAAAGCAGAAGATTGAAGCGCAAAAACGAAATGCGGAGAAGAATCAGAAGCAAAAAGGGTCTCAATTTGAGGCCAGAGCCGTTGCTCTCAAAATCACTTGTCCTATTTGCAAGGTCTATACCGCTCCTACCTACCTATCATATCATTTGCACCTTGGTATTATCATCATCATGATCTTCTTGGTCTTTTTTTTTTCCTGCATTTTTTCTGTTATGTTCCAATTTAGTTATGATGATTGATGATGAATTCTTAGTGTTACGAAACCAACCCATCAACCCGATTTCTTTTTTTGTTTTGTTTTGTGATATTTATATTTTGGAGACCTCTTGAATTTTGTGATTCTATAAACAATCGTAGGTCTTAAAGTTATTTTTTTGATAGATTATACCAGAAAGTCAAAATCAATGATGAGTATTGTTTCAGGTGTCAATTTGCTTGGTATATAAGGGTTTATCAGTTTTCCCCTTACTTTGTTCTAGTTATTATTCTTTCTTTTTGTGTGAAAAAAGAAAGCGCTTGAAGTGACATGGTGTTAATTGACGTGCACAGAGTACAAAAGCGGAGAAAGTTTTGTATGAAGGTTCATAGTGAGATTTTATGTTCATAGAAGTGACTCTAGTTGTTATTTTGATCTATATGTGTAAGTGGGACGAAGCAAATACAGATTTATGTTTTTCACTTTGTGGTCATTCTAGTTTTACGGACCCTATGGAGTTTGGTAGTGTTCTTCCGGATCCAATTTTGTATGATAGTTTTATTATTATTTTTTAGAACAAAAATTTATTACAGAAAGAAAAGGGAGTACATGACATGATGGACAAGAGGCCCACCAAAGACAGCTACAAAGTGAAAACAAAACAACGGAGAAAACCAAACAAACAGGGCCACACAACCTAAAGAACCCCACATAGCTAAGAGACCAAACACCCCAGAGCTCAATGAGCTGACCAATCCAGAATAATCATATGAAGGGGAACATCCTTGAGAAATTTAGACTTAAGGTGTTTTTTTATACAGATTAAGAAAAAAAGTAATTTAGAGGCCAGGAAAACAGATAAGTTATATTTTAAGGGACTTTGGCTTATACAGCACAATGATAGTGGACCAAGACTGTTCTTTGCAATATTCTTGTGTTTTTGTATACATCAAGGATGGCTCCATCCTTTGGAGTTTACATTTCTTTTAGATCAACTTACCTGTTGTGAACTACTACACCCCTTGTGATGTATCACTTTGCCAGCTTGTGGTTTTGTTTCTATGCTACTTTAGCGATCGCTACTAATAAATTTATTTTGTGCTTTGTTCAATCTTAAAACATCAGCTTTAGCTTGTGGATGCTATATTTTATTGATCTCATCAAGATAAGGAACTAAAATCAGAAGACCATTTCCACAATTTGTGTTGATTATCTGTTATTGTTGCAGCCTTACCTTGATATCAATTTGAATAATTTATCTTTGCATTGGATTAGGGACATTTATAGGTTTTGGATAGGTTTGTTCATTGTTGTGATTGGGTTGGATGGTGACTGGGTTGAGGTGGTGAGTGGTGGTGACGGGTGTAGCAGATATGATGCTTGGTTTTTGGTTTTGATGGGACAATAGAGAAAGACAATGGTGTTGCGTAAGAATAAGAAGAGGTGGGGTGTGGTCTTGGAGGACCACAACCTCTGCCCCTTCCCCTTCCACACTTTTCTTTTTTTCGATATAATATATATATTTTTTCAATTTCAAGGATTGAGCATGTGTGTTTCATTTGTGTTTTTGTTCTAGCAATGTTAGTGGAGGGAACTTATGGGAGTAAAGTTGACATGAGAGATGTGGAAACATAGGGTGAAAAAGATCTTCATACAATAGAGGAGCCCAAAACATTCTGATGTCCATTAACTTTTTACTTTCAAAAATGACGTAGCATGTTTTTTGGCAATATTTTGAAAACCTATGAGAAACTTTGATTAGCTGATGGTCGTATACCTTGCTCGTCAACCAATGAATGGAAGAGTACTGAACACCCCCTTGTGAATACATCAACAAGTTGCCGTCCTGTCTTCACAAAAGGAGTGTAGATTCCAGAAAAGTCTAGTTTCTCTTTGTTGTCATAATATGATTTTACAGGTCCCTTGTGCACTAGGATTTTAGCCAAATTAACTCAAACCCTACTTTTTTTTTTTGAATAGAAACATTGTATTGATAATCAAGAGGAAAAACCTCCAACAGCAACAAAACCTATCCTGAATAGAATCTGACCAACTAAGACAGAAAGAAATTGTAATTAAAAACACAAAGACATAAGTAACGTCATCTAAGACAGCCGTCATGTCTCTCAAGATGATAGAGTAGTGATACTCCTTAAATTGCCCTGAAACCGAGGCCCAAAGAGATGCCCAAAATTTAATTCTATCCCATAATTCCTCAACCCTTACTCCTATGACCCTGAAAAATTCTTCGGTTACGCTCCATCCATATATTCCAGAATATAGCATGAACTAGACAATCTCGAAGGGTTCCAGCTCTCTTCCCCCTTCCCGACACCCTCAAATTGATACTAAGGAGCTCAAAACACCCTTTAGGAATGACCCAGCTCTGCTAGGAGAGCACCCAACATCCTCCACCATAATTTGAGGGAGTAAGAACAGTGAATGAACAAGTGATCAATACTCTGCATTCATTCTTTACAAAGAACACACCAAGAAGGGGATAAGCACATCTTGGTTGCCTCCTTTGAATGCTATCGCAAGTATTAATCTTGCCAATTGCTACCAGCCACACGAAAAATTGGATTTTCGGAGGTGTCTCGCCTTCCAGAATTGAGTTAAAAGGGGAGAAAACATCTGTGGTGGTAGAGAAGAAAAGACCTAAAAGACTTCCAGGAAAACGAGCCGTTCTCCTCAATCTCCCATAATCTCCGATCCAATCTAGAACTGTTAATTCTCACCTTCCCCAATAAATCCAAAAGAATTACCACTTCTGCAATTTCAGCTTCAGACAAATTCCTTCTAAAATCAAAATCCCAATTAAGAGTCACCTCTTGAGTGTTAGCAAAACGGGATATAGTTTGATTTTTTCTCCTGAATAAAGGAGAGAGTCTAGGAAACAAATTTTTTAGTATCCCTTCTTTCAGCCAAAGGTCCTCCCAAAATCTAATTTTCTCCCCATTTCCAACAGAAAATCTGCAGCATTGAAGGAAAGAGTTATACCCTTTTGAAATTTCTGCCAAGGATTCTTGCAAGACACATGAACTAACTTTTTCAGTATTCCCACCCATTTGATTCGGTTCCATACTTGCTCTTAATGATCCTGTGCCATAGTGAGTTGGTTTCAAGTGGAAATCTCCACAACCATTTAGCTCTCAGGGCTTCATTTCTTTCTCTTAAGGAGCCAATTCCAAGACCACCTTCCTCTTTCGTTCTAGTCACCCTTTCCCACCTGACCAAGTGATTTTTCTTCCCTTCTTCTAGTCCTTCCCATAAAAAGTTACGCATCAGCTGTTCAATTTTGGCAACCACTCCTAAGGGCATCTTAAACAAAGACATATAGTAAGAAGGAATGCTACTCAAAACAGCTTGGATTAGCGTTAACCTTCCACCTTTGGATAAGCAAGCCCTCTTCCATTTTGAAGTCGTTTTTCCACCTTATCCTTTACTGGATTCCAGAAATTCAGAAGCCCTTGGGTTTCCCCAAGAGGAAGACCCAAGTATACCATCGGCCAACAACCTACCTCGCATCCCCAACTACCTCCCATGTTATTCAAAGCTTCGATACTAAAATTGATCCCAAAGATGCAACTTTTAGCCTTATTAATCTTCATTCAGAAACAACACAGAACAGCTTCAGCAACTCTAGCAGATTTAACCAATACTCTTCCTTACCATCCAGAAGAAAAATGGTATCATCTCAAATTGAAGGTGAGAAACTTCCACTTTATCGTGTCCTGAAACAACTCCATGAACTAGGTTAGCAGCTTGAGCCCTTTCAATTGTTCTGCTTAAAACATCGCTGACCAAGGTAAATAAGAATGGTGATAATGGGTCCCCTTGCCTAAGACCCCTAGAAGCCCTGAACTTTCCTCTTGGTTTTCCATTAATCAAAACGGAAAAGTTAACGGATTCCAAACAGCCTTTAATCCAACTTCTCCATTTGACACCAAAGCCTTTCCTTTCCTGCACGTCATCTAAAAAATCCCACTCCACATGATCATAAGCTTTCTCAAAATCTATTTTGAGCACCAAGCCCTTTCTCTTCTATTTTTCTGACTTCCTCTACAACTTCATTTGCGACTAACACAGCATCTAGAATCTGTCTCTTTTGAACAAAGGCTCCCTGAGATTGGGAGATAGTATTTCCAAGAACCTCCCTCAATCTTGAGGCCAAAACCTTGGATATCACTTTATAAAGACTTGTAACCAACTAATCGGTCTGTAACTCAGTAACCTTCACGGAATTCGCCTTTTTAGGAATGAGGCAAATGAAAGTTTCGTTCGTGACCCTGTTTACAATTCCACTATGAAAAAAATCTTGCATTACCTTCATGAGATCTCCCTTGACCACCTCCCAACACGATTGGAAAAAACTCATAGAATAACCGTCCGGAACAAGGGATTTATCCTTGCCACAATCAAAAACTGATTTCTGAACTTCCTTCAATTCAAAAGGTCGTTCAAGCCAGCGTAACGTCCAATTTGCTAATGGGACACCAATTTAGGCCGTCAACACCCCAACCTACATCTTTATTGCTGCTATAAAGCCCTTTAAAGAAGCTAATCACCTCCCTTTCTATGTTTGCATCAGCTTCTATAACGCCCAAATTCTCCACTTCTAATTTGTCTATGTAGTTTCTTTTCCTTGCTCCATTTGCCACTCTCTGAAAAAATTTGGTATTCCCATCGCCTTCTCTTGCCCAATTTATCTTTCCTCTTTGGCGCCATTTGACTTCCTCCTTCTGGGTAAAATCTCCAAGCTTTATGAGAAGATTTTCTCTCTAGACCTCAAAAGGTGGTCCAGTCCTTCCGTACCTTCACGTTGGTCCAAAACCAGCAATCTCGCTTCTGCCTCCAGGTATATCTCGCTCTACTTCCCCGAATGTCTCCTTGCTCCATACTTTCAATTTCTGTTTTAGCATTTTTAGCCTCATCATGAATTTGTATCCCTCCCAACCCGATATCTGATCCTCACCCCACCACTGCTTGATATTCCTCTTAAAGTCCGGGTGACTCAACCACATGTTTTCGAACCGGAAGGGAGAAGGACCCCACTTTACCCTAGAGGTGTCCAGCTCTATAGGGCAATGATCCGAAGTGATTCGCGGCAAGGCTTTGTGGCGGTAATGAGGGAAATAATCTTCCCAGCTACCCGACACCAAAAATCTGTCCAATCTTCTACAAACATCATTTTCTCTTAAATTAGACCAAGTAAAGGAGGCGTTGAGGAGATTGGGATCCCGTAAGTTTGTCTCTTGGATAAAATCGTTAAAATCTCTCATGCTTCTAGTCTCTCTACCTTCATTTGACTTTTCAGCTGCGAAGCGGACCACATTAAAGTCTCCTCCAAGACACCATTTATCACCACAATACCCGTACAAATCCGCCAATTCTTCCCAGAAACGATTTCTTTCCCTTTGTCTCATGGGCCATAAATCCCGGACAGCCACCATTCCGTCCCACTACTCTCAGCAATTCTAATAGATACAGAAAATTCTCCAACCATAGAATCAATTCCTGAAACGGATTGGGAATTCCACAAAACTGCTATGCCACAGACCTTCCCCAAAGAAGGAGAGAATACCCACTCCTTGAACCTTGACCCCCAAACACCTGCCACCAATTGTCTGTCCACTATCTCTTTTTTAGTTTCCAACAAAATTACTATGTCTGGTTTGATTCTCCGTAATTGCTCTTTTACCAGTAATCTTTTCCTTCTACTTCCAGACCTCTAATATTCCAGCTAATTATCCTCATTGATGAGAAGTAAAGTCCCTTATCTTCTGTTTACTTTTTCCGGTGCCCTCGGTCCTAAGTCACCGTTGGAAATGCCAGGTTTACCAAGTCTTCTATAAGCCAGGTTCTTCTTTAGGGGCATCAAAGATATATCCATTTTGTGCAGCAATGATTTAGGTAAACCATCTTTGCGTCCCTGACCTCTACTTTTCCTTCTTTTCCTGGAGTAGTATAGAATTTCTGGAACAAAAATTACATCATCATCAGCTTCTATCCCATTCTGCTCATCTGAGTGGGTATTTGCAGGAACACATCCTTCCATATATCCATTGGCACCACCAGG
The DNA here is from genome assembly GCA_018703695.1 of Prunus fruticosa. Classification (NCBI taxonomy): domain Eukaryota; kingdom Viridiplantae; phylum Streptophyta; class Magnoliopsida; order Rosales; family Rosaceae; genus Prunus; species Prunus fruticosa. Next base: position 4,069,346 of record CM031921.1, on the reverse strand, counting down.
TTCATCAGGATTAGTAAAGATGTCGTGAAGAATCCCCTCTTCATTGGCGAAAGCATCTATCTTTTCCTTCTCCTCGTCAACGAAATCTCATCGACGAATTCAGATTCCGACGAAGGTGATTTGGCCAATGAATCCACAGATTCCGGGCAGATCGATGAAATGGAATCATCATCATCTCTGTCGGCGATCGAAGAAGGGGGAAGGGAACAGATCTGCAACGGAGCGTTTGCACTTGAAAGTCGATCGTCGATGTGAGATAGGCCCTTTCTGAAGCCCTGCTTCCTTCACCATTTATTCTGCCGAATTTGGTTAGAAATCTGATTTTTGTCCTCGACTTAGTTGCTGTACAGTAGCTCTTTGACTGGGAATCAGAATTCTTGTTATTTTTTAACCCACAATTAGGGCCCGGCTCACTGAAGGACCTAATATTCTGAAAAAGTTCGGGCTCAAAGGAAACACCCAAGGGCTCAAACCCTCCTGGCTATTAGTCATGGCTCAAAACCGACCTCCTGGTGTCAAATTGGTAACCATTAACTTCTCTTTTCTGTGTCATGTTACCGAGGTTCCACCTACAAAAGAGGAGTAGTGCGATATTGGCCTCCTATTTGTGACTGAGCCAGCCAATACATGTTTATATAGGATTCCACCTGTTGATGATCATCTCTGGAAAAAGAAACCCTGATGCAGGACGCGTAGGACCTAAATTTATTAGTTTCCTAGATTCTCTAGTTTTCCAAATTCTAGCAGGATTTCTACTTTTCCAGATTTCTAGTTTTAAGTTTCCTATTCTATTTGGGTTAGGATTTCTGTTTAAGCAAGGGATTTTTATCCTATTATGTCTAGGTTTTAGTTTGCAATAAATACCCCCATTTAGTTCTTTACAATTCAGTTTTGAATATTGATTAAACCTTCTCTTAAAACTTTGTGATTTCTGTCCTTCCTTCTCGGTTCTCTGATTTCGGTCATTTCTTTTGTCCCTTCGATCTATATTTTCGTCTCCTCGACCTCCGATATTCTTCTTGTTCTACTGTTCTGCCCTTTCTTTTCCTTTTTCGATCTATATTTTCGTCTCCTCGATCTCTTATATTCTTCTCTGTTCTATTGTTTAAGTACTTAATCTAATACCTACGGGCTGTACTACATCAAACCCCTTTTCTGGTGCTAATTTTAAGTCCTCAGAATCCTATAAACATCTTACATATGGGTTAGTCAAGGTAAATTGATCACACTGAAAGGGGCTAGCATATATCTGGTCGACTGTGGAGACAAGTGCACTAGCTTCCTTACAAGTCTTTTTTAACGACCTCCGATCAGTGGCAGTGTTTTCTATGGTATCCTCCAACTTATGGTTTTGCTATCTCAGTAGGAGTTTCATCTGTTTACATTGCAACAATCTTGTCACTTCAAGTTGGACGAGGACCTTTTTGAGATGAAGATGCCCCCTGATTTGTTGCAACTTCAATATCTAGGAACTGCCCTTACCCAAGTCTTTGATTCCAAATTCCTTTCCGAAGTGAGAGTGAGACTTTAGTTTCCCTATTTCTTCAACTCTTCACCAGTAGCTACAATGCTATTGACATATACAATTAGTTAAGTCAATTTACCTTGGTGGTGAGAATGTTTTGAGAATAAGGTATGGTCCTTTTGACTGTGGTAGCCAAATTCTGGTATAAATATTGAGAACCTTTCAAATCAAGCTCTTGGTGATTGCTTCAGCTCGCAAATCAGGGAGAATATTCCAAATACACCTCGTCTTTTAAATATCCAGTGGAAACATATTTTTTCGGACTGTAAGTTAGAAACAAAGGATACCAAAACCTAGATGGAATCCATCTTGGCTACATGAGAAAAATGTTTCTCTATGAATCCATCTGCCCTATGTTTCGTGTGCCACATGCAGCCAACAATCTCTTTGTCTGGGTAACAGTCAATCCCAAGTGCAACTATGATGAAGTGCTTTGATTGTCTTCCTCCATTGTCTCAATCCACTTGGGATCATTCAAATAATCCTGTAGAGTTTCCTGTAGAGTTTGGGGAGTAAACTGAAGTTAATCTAGAGGAGCTGAGATGATATGGAGGGTGAGAGAAAATCTGAGGAAATAAAATTAGAGACTAATTGGTGCAAGTCCTAATCCCATTTTGGAAAGCAATAGGAACAGTAGAAATGGCCAAATACTTGAGAGGTTGGGAATTGTTGGACAAGCATTTACTAGACATTGCATGCAAGGACCCCAGAGGGCATCCTACTGATCAGTTATGTGCAGTTAGTACAGCACCCCGGTATTAAACTGATGAATCCGTAGTAAACAAGAGAGATCTTATAACATGTAAAGGGCAACAATTCTTACCATCAGCAACTGCATATTATTTACAAGTATAAGATAGTTTTATGGATAATGGATAATATCTTCATATATTCTGCCCATTATCATATTGGGGACTTGGATTCTAGAATTTACCTGGGTGAGGATTGTGGACCATGTTATGATAGACTTGAAAGAGAGAGAAAACCTCACTTTTGTTTGTAAGCACATAATTTCAAGTTTTTTGAGAATAGCCATAAATTAATGTCACAGGGCATTGTTAGACCCATTTAAATTAACAGGAGGACCCCACACGTTAGAATTAACTAAGAGAAAGGGAACTGAATTTTGATCAATAGTAAGCATTCGAGCTTTGCAACTTGACAAATATCACGGTGACGTTAGGTGCCTCCAATTTAAAGGTCAATACAGGAGAGCGAGGAAGCAGGGTGTCCTGTAATGTCACTACCAGATCTCCTCTTAGAAAGAAATGGGATTCTTTGACTGATGCAATTGAAAAAGTATCATTGGGTTTCCATTTTGAAAGAGGTGTTGCCTTAGAGTTAGTGACCCGTATATCATTGAAAGAGGTTTGGGATGCACTTAAGATAGTGGGTCTGTACCTAACTAAATGAAAGGATGTGGAAATAGTGGATGTCCCTTGATAAGACATACAATGTTGGATCTGTCTCAATTTGTCTTGATAGTTTATGTGGAAACTTTGGCGGAAATGGACGAGCAGCAACCTAAGACAATATATCAACCATAGTGGTATGGTTAGCTCAAGTTCATACCAAGACTTACTGAATGACCTCCATTTAAAGAATCTCCTCTACTTCTGTATAAAGGTTTCGCAGGGAGCTTCCTACATGTCTCTTGAGTATATCATCAGATTGTCTTTCACGTCTATCCTGTTTCTGTATAGAATTGCAACTATGTTATGTCATGTCACGTCATATGTGGGAATGGCCTGTGATTTAAAAGTCTGAATGTGACTGGTTTTGTCACAATCTTTTGTCTATGCGGTACTACAAGTGTTTTTGATGATCTGTTAGGACTTAATGTGTATAGTTATGGTATGGAGACAATGCATGTTTAGCAAAAATATCTGGGTTCTTTATTTATATATATTTTGACAGTTTACTAAGCACCACATCTGACGAAATGTGTATTTTCAGGTGCAACTTGCAAATCCAAAGCAGCTTGGCGATCACTATGCTTCCAAACATCCCAGAGAAAAGCCTCCAGCTGAATCAGAATGACCCCTTTCTCATGTGGAATTCAGTATGACAATAAAAAACGAAGTAAAAAAAATCCTTTGCTGTGTTTTACGACGTGTTTCAGAAAGTTTGTTATATGTTGACTTGTGTTAAATCTCTCCAGCTCCCATCGCGTGCCCCTGGTTTGTTAAACGTTGTATGAATATGAAGGATGATTGTTACTGTTGTCATATCTAGAGTTATGTGGGCTGTGAAATGAAATTTTTGTCCATTTTATATCATATGCCTTTAACCACCGCTAGCCTGAAGTTTCTAGTGGGAGAAAGAATGATACTAATAGAAACCAGAAATTTTATGCTGTAGCCCCAGGTTGAGTATTTAATTCTCTCCCTTGTTAGAGATTTTTCGTGTACCTTAGGGATTGTATGTTACCAAGTGAAAATTAGCCTCTTTCGAGCATTGTTGGTTTTAAAACCCAAATTGTTTTCAGGTGGTAAACCTGTCAAGTTTTCAATATCTCTGGGCAACTTTGAATTTGACTGTTGTAGAAAAAGTTTGGTACTCTAATAACTAGTGTTCTATGTTTTGTTCTCTATTTTGAAGCCTACAATGAGAAAGAATTAGAGGGATCAGATATGCTGAGATTACTTGCACAATACTAAGGCCGGATGAGATCTTTGAAACCGTTGAGAACCAGCCACTCACTGGTCTAGCTGATAATCATCTTCCACAAGAGAAGAGGCGCTTCGAAATTCATGTTATTGTGAAAGCTGACCGGGTTCTACTGAAAGGATTTCAGATTTGCATAAACAGTCTGATCGGCCTTGCTACTCTTGTTTGTTTTGTGTTATAAACTCTAATATGTCACAATCCTTTATATCTAGATCATTGATTAACAAAATTCCAGCATGAGCAAGTGCTAGAAGAGGAGATCAAAAGTATCAAAGGGACAGAAGAGCACCAGAACTAGATAGTGACAGCGTTTGATTCTGTAAAAAGCTTGGAATATTGTGGTTAAGGATGTCCACAGCCATCAAATCCTTCAATACTAAACTCATAAGCGAAGTTAATGACAGCAATTGGTTCATGGTCTATTGGTATTTCTTTTCATAATGTTCGGAGATGTTCCAAGTTTGAATTGCATTTGTGTTTAGGGCATAAACACATTGGGTGTATTTTGGAAACATAATTAAATAAAATCCGGAAACAATGGATTTTTGGATATGAGTGCCATATCAAAATCGTGAGAAATTATTTTAAAATGTAGCGATATTCATTACAGTGTGGACATAATCCTAGTAGGTTTAAGTTGATAATGATCCTCCACAGGCTCCACAATCATCATGCTTTCAAGTTCCTGCTGAAATTTCTTCACCGCAAACAATGGCAAGCATGTTAGTGCCAGAATCCCATTTTCTTGTTTGTTTTTGTGCTGAGCCTTAATTAGCATACAAGTTTATTTGGCAGGTCCAGCAAACACTGGCTATACCCACGCAAAATCGACCTCTCAAAAACCGACACGTGTTGTGTCACGGACTACAAAGTTCCCCTTGAAAGAAAAGTGAGGTCGTCCTCAGATCACCATTAGATCTGCCAGCGATTTAATGTACTCTCCGCTCATTTTTGACTTTGACGGGTTCACAATGGATTTTCACACAAAAGTTGGACCGTTGAAACTTGAGACATGAAGGCAAATGCATTGCCATCCCAAAGGGAGACATCCACGTGGATTCGGGCTCGTTCTGGAGTGCTTCTTTCAAGAAGCGCTGATGCCAGGTAGCGCTTATGACATAAGCGTTTCTGCAAAGAAGCAGTTTGTCGTTTGGATGTCACATTTAATAGTGCTTTTCCAGTACATAAAAGCGCTTTTGATATTTTGTTGAGTGTTTGACTCGACACAGTAAAAGCGCTCTTAAAAATACTTAAAAAAAATTTAAAGAATCCCAAAATATTATAATAAACATAGGAAATAAAAATTCACATACAGTAGAGAATGCACAAAAGTTGTTCTACGAGATGCAAGCTTGTGGTCAACTTCCAGATGTTCAAACTTATGCTGTTCTCCTGGATGGCATGTGTAAAAACAGACAACTTTCTACAGCAATGCAATTATTTAGAGAGATGGAAGCGAAAAAGTTGGATATTGATATTGTGATTCACAGTATTCTTATTAAAGGTTTGTACATAGCTGGAAAAATTGAATGAGCAAGGGATCTCTTTTGTGGTTTATCATAAAAAAGACTTCAACCTAATGTCAAGACATACAATATAATGATTAATGGACTCTATCGGGGGCCTAACAAGTGAAGCGGAAAAGTTCCTGGTTGAAATGGAAGGGAAAGGCTGTTCTCCATATGGTTGCACATATAACACAATTATCAGAGAGCTTATGAGTAACAAAGAGACATAAAGGGCGATGGTACTTATTCAACAAATGGTGGAGAAGGGTTTATCTGCAGATGCATCAACAACGGAGTTGATAGTTCAATTACTGTCGAAAGATGAAGTGGATCCTGCTTTGTTGCCGTTGATAAAAGAATGACTATGAAATTAATTTGCATTCTGTGGACAATGAATTGGTGCATCTTTGACGACCATAAAGGTATTACAGTGGTAGTGGGCAGTGTTTTGGTTTTAGGAGAGAAAAAGAGAAAAAAAAATAAAAATAGAAAGGGTATTTTGGCATTTAAAAAAAATTAAATGTGGGTATTTTCGGTATTTTAAAAGTTTCATTAAAGGGAGCCAAGTGCTTCCCGTGTTTTTTTTGTCCTCCAGCGCTTTAAGAAGAAGCACATCTCAAGTGCTTCTTCCAAAACCACTCTAAGTGCTTTTGGATCTCACCCAAAGCGCTTTTGCAATTTTTGCCAAACACCATTTTAAAAAGACAAAAGCGCTTTCACCCATTTAGAAGCCCTTTTCGCTGTTCCAAAAGCACTCCCAAACGAGCCCTTCATGCCATTGCCACGTGCGCTTGCTACGCATGAAATGTAAGTAAATTGTTCGGGCTCGAACTTGAGTGCAAGGGAGTGACATTTTCACAAACAGACTGTTATCAAGTCAAAGGAGGAACTGTTATCAAGTCAAATTTGGAACTTTTATCAAGTCAAATTTGGAGCAAGTGGAAAGGCTCGGGGGAAGGTGTCCCCCGAGGGCTGCTATCTCCCTAGTACAAAAATAGAAAGAACGTTGTTGGACCAAGTTTAGCTGAGAATCAATCGCTTCCTCCTCCTCATCCTCTTCGTATTCATGATGCATGCATGTAACTCATGGTGGGTCCAGAGCGTCCAAGAGCTCTCGGTCTCACACCCGGGACGGACCTTTAGTTTGGCTAACTTAGGCTATAGCTCAAGTGGCTTTTTTTTTCAGCTAAAAAAAAAAAAAAAAAAAATCCTAGCTCACCTAATTTAAATAACCTAACTTCCTTTAGTTCTCCTCCTTGCACAACACATAGTCAATAAAAAGAGAAGGAAAAAAAAAAAGAACTCACACGCAAATAAAGGAGAAAAAATAACTCACCCACAACATGTAGAAAAAAACAGAAGAAGCACCCTACCCTTGCATGTAGAGAAAAAAAAAAATTCTTGTTGTTGCTGCACTCACCTTCAAGTCACCTTCAAGACTTAATTCAAGTGAACCAAGTTCCTATATTCGTCAAATAAGCTTCTCTAAATTTGTTGATGTATTAATTTGAGGATTTTTTTTCGAGTTTATGAAGTATTAATTAGGATTTGCAATTGAAACTTATGAATTATAAATTAGGGATTTGCAATTAGGGCTTATCAGTTTCAGTTTATGAGTTAATACTTTGGATTTCTTTAAGTCTAATAGTGAAAACTTCTGTCATTTCTCATCAAAGCCTCTTAGCAACTTTTTTGAGTTTGCTTGTATTTTCAGCAACCCACTCACCATGACCTCATTCTCTATAAATTGAAGGAGAAATCATTAGCAAAAGAGAAGAACTCAACTCAAACAACTGAACCAACAAAAACTAGACTCAACGTCTATAAACCCAGCTCAAACGCTTGAAACTGCCTTCCTTTTTCATTCTCTGAATTCCCAGTTAACAACTCCTGAGGAATTTTCTTTATTTTGCTAAGCCAACTCTTGGTATGATTTTTTCTTGTACAAGATTGAATAGAGAAAGTTTCAATCTCCATTTTAATTTCATATATCCATGTCTGAATAGAGAAATCTTCAGGCTGTGTTTTTTATGTATTTCCTTTTTCTTTCAAGTTGTCTGAATAGAGAAATATTCCGATAAACTTTTGTCATTTCCATTATCGTTCAATTTCAGCTTCTATCAGTTACCATTTTCGCACTAGATGAATATTGAAGTCCTCTTAATTGAGGCATAGAAAAGAACCTATATTGGGTCAGTTCCCCGCCCCAATCCACAATCGATTGATTAAAGTCAATATCGGTGCGCATTTTCCAGTCTTACCATTTTCAGTATGTTGGAGTTTTTCACTACCAACAGTGACACGCTTTCGCAATTGAAACGAGCAAACTCCACGGCCAAACCCCACACGCATGGCCAGCGAGTCCTTTTTGGGGTAAACACACATATCAAACTCATGAACAATTAAGTAAATATTATATATTTCTAAAATATTTCAAAAGAAATTATACCGTAAAGTAATAAAATAATAGTTGAGAGAAACTCATAGGATAAATTTGTAGAAAAAATATTTGCTAATATTAAAGGATTTGTATATATTAGAGGATTTATTTTACATGGGGGAGCGAGTGAGGATTTGAATTTTACATCTCTTTCAGCAGGGAAAGGATAAATGCCATTAGACCATAAGTCAGATGTATCTTACCATTTGACGAGAAAAAAAACAGATGTATCTTACCAAAAGAAACAGCATGAAGAACATAAGAAAGAAACAATACCATAAAAAAAGAAAAAACCAATATAATATAAGCATTGTTATAATATTGTCCAATAATATGCCTTACACAGAAATATATGACTGTTAAGCTCATAATTTCATACATATATATGCACAATTTACTTACTTCTTTTGCTTAGTTTCCTATAATTCTGAGTTATTTGCCTCCCTTTGTGTGTTTTGTAGGCCAAAAGAGCAAGATAACATAATTCATGCAATTCAAGCATGTTAAGGCCTGATTTGGATGAATGGAAGAAGAGCTTAAAGACAAACTCATTTTGGCTACAGCCCCCTGCCAGTCCAGTTCCGTAGGTCATATTACAAGCTTTGTTTCAGCAACCTACACAGCTCGGATGAGGCAGTATCCTTCATAAACATTGTTCCAATGGGTGTGTACTATAACATATCCAAAATTCAGCCTCATTGGATAAATCTGGAGTCCGTCACCTAGCAAACACAGAACCATGCTCAAGATGGATTTTGTCAGGGAGCAAAACGAGTTAGCAATTTGTTTCGGCCTTAACTTCCTCCTCCGAACTTGGATTGGGCCAATACTTGTGTGGTTGGATCATGTACATTCTGAACTTCACAATGGACATCTTAAAGTCTTCATTTGATTCAGCCTAGCCCAATTCGTAAGCCCTTGAAGTTGCTGGTCATGCTGACATGAGGATGAGCTGGTTGGAAGCTTGATCATGGTGAGCTAGGCATGAGCTATTGTTTCTGGTTGGAAGCTTGGTCATGCTGACATGAAGATGAGCTAGGGCTGCTGGTGGGATTTATTGGTGAAGTGCATCAACCAATTCAGATTTTCTAATTCAAGTGCATCAACCAATTCAGATTTTATAATACAAGTGTTGTATGCATTAGCCATATTGAATTCTGATTCACCTAACCTCTATGCCTATATATAGAGAGTCTCTAGAGAGCTAAGGAAAAGAAATTGAGTTCCATAATTTACACTTCCATTGTACATAAAGAGAGGGAAAGTTGAGAGTCACAAAGGGAGAGAAGGGAGAAGGCAAAGCTGGGAGGCTTTGGCCTCCTGGCAGCCATGGAGATGAATCTTTTCCATCTCTAGCATGCTGTCCTTATCTTCTTCTCCTCCCTTTGTCTTTTATTTTCTTCTTGTATTTCCTTTGTTTTACTTTATTTTTCTGTTATTAGTTTTAATAAACATCTTGCTAGTCTTGTACAATGGTTTGAGTTTATAAAGTTCGATTTCATTCATGAATTCTTCTTCACTATTTTAATGGAGCTGTTTTTGCATCCTTTGATTGATCGCCTGAGGTTTTATGCATTTTGCTATTGTTGGGAAGGTTTGGGGATCATCTTCATTCCATCCATTAACAACTCATGTGATTTGGTTTCTAGGTCTCCTAATGTAAACACCATGCTTGGGGTCCTTGTGATGTTCAATGCAATTTGATCCAAACACCATGGACTTATTTGTGAGCATCTTCATGAGTGAATCAATTTGTTTACTTGCTGCCATAACATGATTAGAACAATTAGGGTGGATTCTAAAACAACACCATCTTGTCTTAGTTACTTTCTTTCTTCTTGTTTTGTTTCTTTTGTTTTCATTTTTGTTTTGTGTAGGAAAACTGAGTTGGATCATTCAATCACCAATCCCTCTGGAATCGAATCTCGCACTTACATATGCTAAACTACCAACGACTCGTGCACTTGCGAGTATCACAAGTTGAGGATGCAGCTGAATCCATTTTGGTGCAGCTGAATCTACACAACAATGACCAAATGCATCTATTTCTTTTCATCACCGATTTTGTTTGATTGATATCGATTTCAAAAATAGGAATGGAAATTGTATATCCACCATTGAAAGCCTTAGGATTAGCCCAAGTGGTGAGGAAAGATATGTGAGATAATGGATTAGAATTAGAATAGGTTAGTAGTGATTAGAGTTCTGTACATAACTTATATAGTCTTTAATAAAAACGGAATTGTACATATATATCGATAATGTGTTGATATTATTGTTGTCAATAAAACGTACGCGACATGTAACCAATGCATTTTCGCCATCATCCATACAACATTGATGCACATATTGACAGTTCGGTCTTTATTATTTAAATAGTAAATTGAAGACAGGCTGAACAGAGAATGTGTTGGCTTGTGTTGTGAATGCATTAAATTGCCTTGACTTTAGGAGGCTGCTGTTGGTTATTTCCAGGAAGCATTTAATATCCTTGACTTTAGGAAGCTGTTGTTGGTTATTTCCAGGAGTTGGGAACCAAAGCTAGCATCAAGTTGGGAACCCAAACTGGCTCCAACTGCCTATTATAGGATTAATGGCATAGCTACCTATTATAATTCAGGGTTATTCGCAGTAATGGTCCCTCAACTATACCCGAAGTTACACTTTGGTCATTCAACTTAAATATTAGTTGCAGAGGTCACTCAATTAGGTGTTTTGTTGCACCGTTAGTCCTACCGTCAAGTCTGTCACTTTTTTCTGTTTAAAATGATGACGTGACAAACATTTCTTAGATTATTAACGGGCAAATGTGACTTTTCAGTTAAGATTATTTGTAGCAATCACTACTACAAAAATTGAAGGGATATTTGTAGAAATGTCACTTGAACTTATACCTTAGTTTCAATTTGTCACCTTAAAAAAAAATTTAAGAGAAATGTCACCTTAACTTTTCAAAATCCATGATTTGTCATCTAATTTTAACACCATCCAATTTCCATCTATTTTCAAGGGTAATTTAGTCTTTTTATTTTCAATGATATTTTAAAAATAAAAAATTAGGAAAAAAAAAACTTCTCTCATCCTCCTCTTTATCTTCGACACCACCATCACCACTCTATCCTCCACCCAACCCACGACCCGCCCCCCCCTCTTCTCTCGTTCCTCCTCTCTTTCTTCAACAACCATGATGTTCTTTTACAAATCAACAACCCAAATTTCCAAATTTTCAAAACGTACCCACTTTGACTGGGGATGTCGAGGTGGGGTATTTGTGCGGCTTGAGGTATTTGGCAGTAAGGTATTGTTGGGGGAAGAGAGATGGTGTTGGGTAGAGATTGATGGGGGACGTGCATAGCATGAATCAAGAGAAATGGAAGAGGAGAGAGGAAGAGAGGGTAGGACAAGGTGTGGGAGTGTATGAAGGAGAGAGAAACTTTAATGTTTTAATTAATTAATTATTATTATTATTGTTGTTTTCCTTTCAAATAAGAGGAGGAAGAGAGAAATCACCTTATTTTAAATGAAAAAAATATTATTATTATTTTCCTTTATTTTCTTTTCATTTTTAATTATTTAAAAGATATATAATTTTTTTTTATAATGAATTTTTCATTTTTAAAATATCATTGAAAATAAAAAGACTAAATTACCCTTGAAAATAGATGGAAAATTTGATGATGTTAAAATTAGATGACAAATCATGGATTTTGAAAAGTTAAGGTGACATTTCTCCTAATTTTTTTTTAAAGGTGACAAATTGAAACTGATGTATAAGTTTAGGTGACATTTCTGCAAAAATCCCAAAATGGAAATAGACGACGGGAAACACCGTCGTCTTTTTTTTTTCAAACCGTCGTTAAATCGACTGTCATTTTTTTAAATGTCAAACTACTACGGTAATTAACCGTCGTCTATTACATGTAAAGACGACGGTTTTAAAAGAACCGTCGTCTATTAGTTGTAAAGACGACGATTATTTGAAAAAATCGTCGTCTATTATATGTAAAGACGACAGTTTTTTAAAAAACCATCGTCTATAGATATCTATAGACGACGGTTTAACTGAAAAGACGACGGTTTTAAAGAAAAACATCATCTATTATCCCTAAAGATGACTGTTTGTTAAAATACAGTCGTCTATCAACTATAAAGATGACGGTTTCATTGAAACTATCATCATGTATTAATTGCAAAACTGACGTACTGATTTTACATTTTAGCTTTTTTTTTTTTCCACTTCCAATGGTTCTCTACAACGATTTTAACTAAAAAACCATAATGCTTTGTGAACAATAAATTCATGTCCAAATATGCTATTACCCACTCATACATATGTACTCAAATTGTAAAACTTGAAGATTCAATAGTAATTTCATAATTTACCAATATACCCAAATCGTTTCTTTCAAAAATTTAATAGCAATTACATAGCAGTTCTATATCCAACAAACATGAGCACAAGCTCCTAAAGCATATTTGGCATGCTTAACAGGTTCTCCTTTGATCCACCAGTTCACAGATATCTCGATCATTCGAATTATGAACCATTTGCATAGGTAAACTACCTCAACATCAACGCACCACCTGCGATGCTGAAGAATACCATGTCATGATAACAGTTAAGTGCCTTCACTTAAGATTTGGTGCACTATGCAGAAAATTGAAAAACATTTATTGATAGAATTGGATCATGAACAAATTATCCCAAGACCTTCATTTTATATTTATAAAACGCAAATCACCCATTAAACTTATCACAACACGTCAAAGAGAAAGAGGAACTCTAATTTCAGGTAAAATACAGCCACACAAATTAAGAAAAAATAAAAAGTAAAATAAATGATTCTTAGCACGCAATACCTGAATATTTGGCAAACAAATGCAACCCTTAGCACCACAAAGTCAAGAAAGGAAAGTACCAGTGTTAGTGTAAAAAAAGAGAGGGGAGGAGGGGAAATGAAATCACCTCAAAAAGTGCAATAATCTCAGCAATGACAGTAATCTCAGCAATATGGTTCACTTATCTTATCCATTTCTAACACGCTAGACATGATTATCAACATTGGTACAATACAATCATTTTTAATTTGCAGCAGAAAATCAGAAAAGGAAAAATCTCAGACAAGAAAGCTAATAATCCATTGTTGTGTTGTATAGATATGTTACAAGATATGCAAAACAATACGACGATATGACAAGTATAAAAGATTAGCATATACAGGGATAAGACAATAAAGAAATATATAGTTAAATATTAATTGTTTATTTTTTCTTTAACATTTGAAACTAGCACTCAGATCTCGCTTTTATATAAACAATTCCAAACAACCCATTTTTTTCCAAAAAAAATTACCCTCACCCCTTTGTTCTTGGAAAAGAAAATACAAAATAACCCCTCATGTATCCCTTGCATATCCATCATGTATCCATGTAGTCAACTAAATACGAATTCTGAGTATCTGATGCATTTTGAGACATACCGTGGATCAAGAAAGAGAACCAAAAACAAAAAAACAGAGAGAGAGAGAGAGATCAACTGAGATTAAAATATACATTATATAGCTGCAGTATTAGCAAGACTCAACTAAGATTATCTGAACCCCACCTTAAAATTCGCGAACCACAGACCATCTCTCATCTCTATTTGAGAAATTAAAGCTTGAGACTGAGAAAGGGGACTGCCTAGAGTTCTTATGAAAGAAATGCACTCCAGAAAATAAAAATCTATATGAATAGACAACCAGCATAATCCAAACAGAGCAACAACTCATAATCAAATTGAAACAATATAATAGGTAAATCATAAAGAACATAAAAAAGAAAAGAAATTTCAAACCAACTATTGCAGAGGCCTTCGCGGCGTTGGAGGTTTTGTTGCAGAAGGAGCAAGCTTAGGGTTTCGGTGGGTTTGATCTGAAAGAGCTGGAGATCGATGAGAGAGTACAAGTAAAAGGATACTAGGGATTTGAAATAGCAAAAGCCCCAAATCTCTTATTGAAACTCTCACTTACCACGACGGCCCGACGAGATGGCGAGCTTAGAAACCTTGAGTAAAGTCGCAGTGGAGAGCAGACGACGATATCGATCACGACCTGGAAAGCAAAAGAAGCGAATGGTCAAGAGAGAGACGCATAGCAGAAAGAGAAAGACAGATGAAGAGAGAGATCTGTGACGACGAGGGAGGAAGAGAGATGAGGAAAATTCAGAGTTCGTTCGAGAGAGTTGAGAGAGCGCTGCGAGAAGTAGAGGAGGGAATGTTTTCGAGTTGGGAGGAAATCTGAAAATTAGGTCGAGAGCGAACTCACTTAAGGAGCTTAGCGTGTTTTAAAAGACTGACCTTTATAATTTACAAACGTTGTCTTTTAAAACACAACTCTATTTTAGTGGTGTCTAAAATGGTATATCACAACGCTTTTGTAAAACCGTCATCTTTTAAAACACAACGATGGTTTTAGACTACACGGTCGTCTATTTTGTGTCGTGGTTTTACAATTTGTAGTAGTGAATGATCCCTCAACTATACTCGGAATTATATTTTGGTCACTCAATTAGGTGTTGTGTTGCACCATTAGTCCATACCGTTAGAGAGACTTGACAGGTAGGACTAACGGTGCAACAAAACACCTAATTGAGTGACCTCTGCAACTAATATTTGAGTTGAGCGACCAAAGTATAACTTGGGGTATAGTTGAGGGACCATTGCTGCGAATAATCCTATAATTAGTGATGAGCTTGGTTAGCAAGTCATCTCTACTTGTATAAATCTGTTGTTTGTAATACAAAGAAAATCAAGAAGTAGAAAACCATAAAACTCATTCTCTCATTCTATCATACACTCAAATTTCTCATATTTTATCATGGTATTAGAGCAGCAATCTTGGAATTGTTGACTCTTGTTTCGATTCCTTGCTACTTGATCGGTGCATATTTACATATAATTTTGTACCCTTTTAATTTATGATTTGGTTATGTTTTTGAGTTAAACTTGTGCTTTTAATAAGTTTTGTGTTTGTTTCAGTGTAATAAGCTTAAGGACTCACTAATTGCATTTTGGAGACAAGTTAACTCAAAATGGTGTCTGCAGATCAATCAACTTCACGGATTGGACTGTACTTACTCAAGAAGAACCCGATAATGAGCCATACATCATTGGAAAGCTACGGAAGTCTATTTTCTGTAGAATTTTACGGTTCATGATTCCGAGTCTTCTAGAGAAAGTTATACATGTTTTGGCAACTTAAGGTCAAATTCGGCAGCATCTGCGTTACTGGGCCAAAAATCACATTTGAAGGCCTTTCCGATTTTTCCTTGAGTTGGGCTGCATATGCTTGGAAAGATAAGACAAAGAGCTTCAAGATCCATATTTTTCCAGATTTTTCAGGATGAAGCCACAAGCCCAAAACAAGCCCACAAGCTGGCTGCAATGCATTGTCATGCATGACATATGCATGATGAAGTGTTGTTGATTGTGGGAAAGTTTGGTGAAGCATATTCAATACCTATTTTTGAGTGGAATTTTGCAGCAACCAAATGAATTGAAAGATGTTGAAGTGGATGATGCAACACTAAGCCTAAAGACAAGAGGAATTGTTTTCAAATGCAATTGTGTGTTAGGTTAGGTTGGTGAATTAAGTGTTGTGTGTTAGGTGAAGTTAGTGTGGTTAGTGAATTCAATTGTATATTCAGATTTTCACTTCCCCTAGGCCTATAAATAGGGAAGTTCTCTAAGCTTGTAATCACACCCCAAGGGGGGGAGCTCTCAAGCACTTCTCTAGAGCTCCCTTCCCTTCTCTCCTTCAAATTCTCTTAGTTTCCCTTTGTAGTTCTCAATTGTTGTAACAAGATCCTAGTACTATAAATCTCAAGCATTTTTCTTTTCTCTTCTTCTAAATTCTCCAAACACTTCTCCATTCTCTTTAACATTCTCCAAGTTCTCAACATCCTCCAAGTTCTCAAACACATCTCTCTTCCAAAATTCTCTAAAGTTCTCAAACACTTCATAAACACCTTTCTCTTCCTTCTCCAAGTTCACAAACACCTTTCTCTTCTCCAAACACTTTCCAAACACTTTCTTCATCAAATTCTCCAAACACTTTCTCAAACAATTCTCTACTTCTACTTTCTTCTCCAAAAAGCCTCCATGTCCTCAAACACTTTTCCCAAACACTTCCTTTCTTCCTCAAAGTTCTTCTAGTTCACTTAATGTTTTCTTAGTTGTAATTTATTTTTCTTGTAATGTACATTCTTTCTTCTTGTTTTGTTTCTTTTGTTTTCATTTTTGTTTTGTGTAGGAAAATTGAATTGGATCATTCAATTACCAATCCCTGTGGAATCGACCTTGCACTTACATACGCTAAACTACCAACGGTTCGTGCACTTGCGAGTATCACAAGTTGAGGATGCAACTGAATCCATTTTGGTGCAGCTGTATCTACGCAACAAGTTTTTGGCGCCGTTGCCGGGGATTGGCAACATAGTTTGGTTCTATTTCTTTTCCCTACTTGTTTTATTTTTATCTTCATTTTCATGTTTTTCTTGACAGTTTCATGTTTTAAAGTTAATGACGTTAATTGACAAGTTGTGTTTGTAGTCCAACGGATAAGGACAATTGCCTAACAAGCAAGAGAACTGGGTTTGAGTCCCAGCTTACACAACACAAAAAATAGAAAAAGGTTCAAGTAGCATGTTGGTTATTTCTTGTTTATGGTTTCATTCACTTGTTCTTAATTAAATATCTTGTCCAAGTTTACATAAACACCATATGACTCTTGGACTGATTAGTGAATGAATGGGTAGATATTGAAGACAAACACCATGTTTAAATTCTACTTGGTTCTTTATTGTTCTTCTTGTTCTTAATGGGTTCGAAATTTGTGTTTAGACTAAACACCATAGCTAAATGCTTTTTCTGAATACTTGATTAAAACCACACACCATATGGATAATCATATTTGAGAAAGAACGAACTTCATAAACTAGTTTGATTTACTTTGTTGCTTGTTACTTTGAAGCATGGAAGTGTTGGTTTTTCCTTTTCATTTTTAGTTTTTTTTATAAATTTATTTCCTAATCCTTTTAATTCCGTTTCAAGTTTTTGTGTGTACTTGTTCTAGCAATCTTTGATAGCTTAATAAAAATGGAGAGAGATGGCAACCTCAATCATAAGAATGGGAGTGTGGAGCAGTGGGAGAAGTCGCGACCTCCAAGTGCATCCATGCTCGACCTAATCGCTTCAAGGGGGAGCATTTCAATCCTTTCTCTTCTTTAAATTCTGTTTATTTCTTGGTTTGTTTCTTTTAGTACAACAATTTATGTCATTTGTTTGAGTTTGTTTAGAGTACTTAGTTCATTTTCATTTATGGTTTGTTGTCTCATTTTATCTTAATTTTTTTTCTTATCTTAAAAACTAAAAATTCAAAATTCAAAAATTCAAAAAGATTTTTCATATGAGCTGACTTATGGTAACTCCAGTAAGCACTTTCGTCAAATCCAGTGTCTAGGAGTTCTTTAGGCGACACCTTCGGTGTCTAAGAAGTTTGGGTTTTAAGCGGGACCATTGTGACCCCTCCAACCTTCCCGGATCCCCTGGCTGTGTTTTTCTGAGGCCCTTAACTGGTCATCCGTGAGTTGCTTGTATATTCGTGTGTTTTTAAATTAAGTTTTTTTTATTTTCTTTGTTTTTCTTTTCTGTTGAGTCTTTTGTTTTTGTTTTGTTAAGTTAGTCTATGTATTTATTTACGTGGTATGGTTAGTTAGTTTCTACGTGTTAAAACACATTTTTATTGCACTTCAAACTCTACATTACAAACCAAAAAAAAAAAAAAACAAAAACAAAACAAAAACAAAAACAAAAACAAAAACAAAAACAAAAACAAAACAAAAACAAAAACATAAAAAACAAAAAAAACAAAAAAACAATAACAACAACTTCTTCTTCATTTTCATCTTCTTCATCATCTTCATCTTCATCTTCATCTTCATGACATGCCTCTATTATCTCGCACTTGCAGAATCTCCAGCAGCTCTACATGGTCCTCATTCTTTCTCTGCAGTGCTTCCACGTGCTGATTGGCAAGGAGCCGCTTCTGGAGGTCCGCCACCATAGCCTTCAAGGAAGCTACTTCCTCGCTCAGCGCGGCACACTCCCGTGTTCTCGCCAACAATCGCATGCCTAAATTGGTAGCCGAGACCGCATGGAGCACCGTTAAATTGTGGGACTCCTCCACTGCAGCCTTGTCGGACCTCTGTGCCACACGCAGATGATCTGCCGATGTGAGTTTACTGCCAATCATGCTGCCCAGCAGCACTGCTCTGTCGGGCACTGCCTCAGAAAAGTTCGGTATTACCTCAGTAAAGTTTGAGGCCGTACCGTGATGATATGTGGAGTTTGTGAAGACAGGGTTTGGAGGAGCCCTTATCTGGGCATTCGGTGGTGCAAGTGAGAGCTCAAGGTTGAGATCATCAAGGTGAGTGCATGAGGATGTCATTTGTTTTGCTTCTGAATTTTTTGATGTTTTTCCTTGAGTTTGCAGGAAGAAATGCTGGGTATCATCCGCTTGCAGAGATGTTGTTTAAATAGGCATATGCTGATGAGAGAGAGCCAACACCACTTCGGATTTCCCGGGCATGCTCGACCTAATCGCTTCATGGGGGAGCACATTAACTTTCACTTTACTTTATTTTATTTTTTTTCCGTGTTTTCGGGTGTTTTATGTTTTTGCCCGTTACTTTCATTTTCTAGTGTTTTGTGTTTTTCCCTTTCGGCTATCACCTTTGTCTTATTTTAGTTTGAGAAGTGTGCTTTCTTTTCCGTTTGTCGTTTTTGTTTGATTTAAGTTTGGGAAGTGTGTTTTCTTTGTCTCTTTCTTTTTCCTTCTGCAACTTTACTCTTTTATTTCTGAAACAAAAATAACAAAAACAAAAACAACCACAAAAATAAAAACAGTTGAAATCATTTCTTCAGCGCTAGGTGTCTCGACCATAGGAGCTTTGAGTTTGGCCCTCTGGCTGTCCTCTTCGGGGCTTCACGCACAGCCTCTTGGGGCTCACCACTTGAGCCCCCAAAGATCGCAATCTTAGCTTGAGCATAACTACTCTCGCGATTCTGCTTGCTTGCGTTTACCCGGTCGGTCTAGGTCCTCCAGCTGCTTTCTCATGTCACGAGAATACAACTCTACCATCTTTGTTAGGCTTTTATTCTCGTCCCGCAATACTTCTACCTGGTGTCGATTCACCTCCACTATCCTTGCCCTCTCCCTTTTCAAGCTTTTTATAGCAGCCTGACACTCTTCAACCATACTTCGCTCCGCCGCCAACTGACCTTTCAGCACCTCTACCTCATGGGACTTCGCAAGTAGGCGATGACCCAAACTTGCAACACATGCTGTACTCTGCACGCTCAGTGCCAGGGCATCACTCGTGACCCGGTTGTCATCCCTTGTCCCGAACACACGTATATCTTTAGGAGTTACTAAATTTCTGCCAACTCCAATGGCAACATCGTTGTCCAGGAGTATTGAGTCATTGACGGTCACAGGCCCCCTTGCGGAGGCAAAGTAGGGTACCCATACTGGTGCCGCTGCTTGGCCCTATGTTTGAGTCGGTGGAGCTAGGTTGAGATCCAACGAAAATGGGTAGTTAGAGGCCATTTGATTTCTCACTCGCTTTTCTTCTTTCCTTCTATTCTCTTTTGTGTTTCTGAGTTTGTGTTTTTTCATCTCTTCTTTTTCCTTCTTATAGACTTAGTTTGCTAAACCCTAGCCATTACAGCGTCTGAGCATTTTCTGAATCTCCAGGATCCCTTGAGTCCCACAACCTTCTCGCTTTCCAACCATACCTAATTAATTTATCACGACGTGTCTTTTTCTAACGGACGCGTTCAGCAAAGTCATCTTCGCGCCTTTCCATAGCCCGTAATTTGTGCTTGTAGAGTCTGCGGCGCCTCTATGCGTCGACACGTGTCTCGCCCTGTCATTGGTCCCTTACACTAACCGAGACATCATGACCCATGTTCTTTTAAAATAATAATAATAATAATAAAATAAAAATAAAAATCAATTGAACATGTGGGCTTCGGACTTCATTGTGGGCTTCGGGTTTTCACCTGTTGTTTGGGTTTCAAGATGGGTTAATTTAATTGTGGGCTTTGGGCTTCAAATTTTTTTTGGGTTTCAGAATTGTGTGATTAGGGTTTACTGTTTCATTTTTTTTTTCGTTCGTTCGTTTGTTTTGTAATTTTTATTTTTGTAATTATTGTATTTTATTTGTGTATTTTAATTCTTGTGTGTTTTATGATTTTTTATTTACTTTAGTACCTTTCATTTCTTGTTATGACATTGTTTGTGGCTAATTTTTAAACATTGAGGACAATGTTCATTTCTAGGTTTGGGGGTATTGGAGTTTAGCAAGTAAATTTGGTTTGTAAAAAAAAAAAAAAAAAAATTGCTTGTGTTTTTTTAATTTTGAGTCCTGTTTTATTTTGTTTTGTTTTTGAGTCACTTTCCGAACACATATGATGAGATTGTGATAAATGTTGCATGACTTAAATGAAAATTGGATTTCATTTCATTTTATTTTATTTTATTAAAAAAAAAAGTAAAAAATTAAATAAATAAATAAAATTTGGCATTGTTCTAGCATGATATGCTTGAAACCTTCTTTACACTTGCCATTTGTTTCATAATTTTCCAATTGAAGGATTTGCATGATCTAAACAATTGTATGAAGCATAAATTAGACTTATATAACCAACCATATAAAGTGAGCTTTTGAGCCTTGTACTTCATTTCTTGAGTGTTATACACATACTCTTAATTTCTTGTCATCTAAGTTGTTGTTTGATCTCATTATTCATTGATTTGGTTGAACACTTAAAAGTCATTCATTCTTATGCAATTTGATTCCATGACATTTAAGAAATGATATTAAGGCCCTCTTTGGATCGTTTGTGCCTTTCAAGCTAACCTTATGCATGCTTAAGCATGATTTTCCATTGTTAACCATTTTGAGCCTACATGTAAACCTTTTCTTTCATTTAACCAATTATATTTCCTCACCTTAGCCTGAAAAACAAATATTTACCTTTCTAAGGAACTCATGAGCTTTAATTGGGATGTGTTTTTCATACTAGGTTTGGAAAGAGGTGTTACATTTCAAAAATATATATATTCACACAATTGGTGAAAGAAAAGAGTAAAGTTGTGATTAAGTGGTGGTTGATTGAAAATTCATTTTTGGGCCTTCAAAATAAATTGGTGATTGTTCAATAAAGGAGTGAATCATTGTAAATGAAGGTATAAGGAGTTTTGATCATGTAAAAAATAAATTCTCATTGTGATGATTCGAAGTCTTGTAAACAATTGTTTTATGCTCTTATATTTTGAGTTCCTTGGACTTTGTTTTATCCATACCCTTCATTTCTTACTCACCTTACACCCTTGGCCCCATTACAACCTATGTTAAAGACCTAAATTGATCTTAAATGTCATGTGGTTGAATTGCATTCATTTTTCTACTTTTAAGTGTTTGGCATCCTTCTTGAGATCATATTAATGCAAGTTCTTCATCTTTCTATTGCGAGTTAAGTCCCTTATGGTTTAACTCAATTCTCATGTTTATGACTGAGTGTTGCATTATAAAGGCTTGTTGCATAAGCTAAATGCAATCGAATTACCTGCGAAAGTGGTCTAGTTAACTTCTTGTTTTGTTTTTCTCTTTGTTTTCTTTTTGTTTTGCTCGAGGACTAGCAAAATCTAGGTTTGGGGGTATTTGATCGGTGCATATTTACATATCATTTTGTACCCTTTTAATTTATGATTTGGTTATGTTTTTGAGTTAAACTTGTGCTTTTAATAAGTTTTGTGTTTGTTTCAGTGTAATAAGCTTAAGGACTCACTAATTGCATTTTGGAGACAAGTTAACTCAAAATGGTGTCTGCAGATCAATCAACTTCACGGATTGGACTGTACTTACTCAAGAAGAACCCGATAATGAGCCATACATCATTGGAAAGCTACGGAAGTCTATTTTCTGTAGAATTTTACGGTTCATGATTCTGAGTCTTCTAGAGAAAGTTATACATGTTTTGGCAACTTAAGGTCAAATTCGGCAGCATCTGCCTTACTGGGCCAAAAATCACATTTGAAGGCCTTTCCGATTTTTCCTTGAGTTGGGCTGCATATGCTTGGAAAGATAAGACAAAGAGCTTCAAGATCCATATTTTTCCAGATTTTTCAGGATGAAGTCACAAGCCCAAAACAAGCCCACAAGCTGGCTGCAATGCATTGTCATGCATGACATATGCATGATGAAGTGTTGTTGATTGTGGGAAAGTTTGGTGAAGCATATTCAATACCTATTTTTGAGTGGAATTTTGCAGCAACCAAATGAATTGAAAGATGTTGAAGTGGATGATGCAACACTAAGCCTAAAGACAAGAGGAATTGTTTTCAAATGCAATTGTGTGTTAGGTTAGGTTGGTGAATTAAGTGTTGTGTGTTTGGTGAAGTTAGTGTGGTTAGTGAATTCAATTGTATATTCAGATTTTCACTTCCCCTAGGCCTATAAATAGGGAAGTTCTCTAAGCTTGTAATCACACCCCAAGGGGGGAGCTCTCAAGCACTTCTCTAGAGCTCCCTTCCCTTCTCTCCTTCAAATTCTCTTAGTTTCCCTTTGTAGTTCTCAATTGTTGTAACAAGATCCTAGTACTATAAATCTCAAGCATTTTTCTTTTCTCTTCTTCTAAATTCTCCAAACACTTCTCCATTCTCTTTAACATTCTCCAAGTTCTCAACATCCTCCAAGTTCTCAAACACATCTCTCTTCCAAAATTCTCTAAAGTTCTCAAACACTTCATAAACACCTTTCTCTTCCTTCTCCAAGTTCACAAACACCTTTCTCTTCTCCAAACACTTTCCAAACACTTTCTTCATCAAATTCTCCAAACATTTTCTCAAACAATTCTCTACTTCTACTTTCTTCTCCAAAAAGCCTCCATGTCCTCAAACACTTTTCCCAAACACTTCCTTTCTTCCTCAAAGTTCTTCTAGTTCACTTAATGTTTTCTTAGTTGTAATTTATTTTTCTTGTAATGTACATTCTTTCTTCTTGTTTTGTTTCTTTTGTTTTCATTTTTGTTTTGTGTAGGAAAATTGAATTGGATCATTCAATCACCAATCCCTGTGGAATCGACCTCGCACTTACATACGCTAAACTACCAACGGTTCGTGCACTTGCGAGTATCACAAGTTGAGGATGCAACTGAATCCATTTTGGTGCAGCTGTATCTACGCAACACTACTACCGTTGGGGAAGATTTTTTTTTCCTTGCTGGAAGTAGCACCACTAACCCTTCTCAACCTACCTACCTAGAAGCATTGACGAACTCAATCCCGACTTAGACACTACCCGACCGACCGGCCTCACTTGGACTAGGTGTTGCCACTGACCCGACCGATTGGCCACACCTGGACTCGGTGTTGCCACTTACCCAACCGCTGGCAGACCCAAATGATCCAAACCTCGACCCCGACTAAAACTACACTATATGAATGAATCTTCCACTACAACCATTACAAGATGAGGTTGCACACATTGTGGCGATTCGAGACATACTCATGAGACTTGTTTTGAATTAAAAGGCTACCCTGAATGGTGGGATGAACTCAAAGATCGAAAAAGATGTGAAGCTGCAAGTAGTGGCTCTGGTTATGTATTCCATACTTCAGATAATAGTGATTCAATGGGGTAGATAATTGATTCTGGTGCAACTAATTATATGATGTTTGATCCTGATGATTTTCTAAGTACCAGCCAACCCAGGAAGAACTAGTATTGCTAATTCCAATAGAGTTACTTCTCTTGTGAGGGGCTGACACTGTAGCTCTCTCATCCTCTCTTTCATTATCTAACACTTCACTTGTTCAATCTCTATCAAATAAGTTGATGTCAGTTAGTTAGATTACTAAACAATTGAATTGTTGTTTGCTAATCTACCCGAGTTTTTGTTTACTTCAGGATATTCACACTAAGGAGATTATTGGTCGTGGTATTATGAGAAGGGGGCTATATTATGTGGAGGACCTCAGGACGGGCATGGCTAATAGTGTGACGCATCCCTATGATATCTAACAAAGGCAAGTCTGGTTGTGGTATTGTTGATTGGGGCATCTATCCTTTGGTTATATGAACCATATTCTATCGGATTTATTATCAAATTTCAAGGACTCTGACTTCAAATGTGACACTTGCATTTTGGCTAAGAGTCACCGTATGCCCTACTCGTTGAGTTCAAGTAAGAGTACTACTTCGTTTAAGCTAATTCATATTGATGTTTGGGGGCCCTCACCTATAACTGCTCATTATGGCTTTTGGTGGTTTGTGATATTTGTAGATGATTGCACTCGGATGACATGGCTTTACTTGATGAAAAATAAAAATGAAGTGTCTACTATGTTTTAGTCTTTCCACTAACAAATTGAAACTCAGTTCTCTACCAAGATCCAAGTTCTCCGCTCCAACAATAGGGGTAAATATGTCAACCATGACTTTCAAACATACTTCCAGATGCACGACATGATTCATGAGACAACTTGTCCTTAAAAACTGTAACAGAATGATGTTACGAAATGAAAAAACTGACATCTCCTTGAAATAGCCCGAACATTACTGATTGGGGCTCAAGTCCCTCGCAACCATTAGGATGATGTCATGAACGTTTATCTTCTCAATCGTATGCCTTCCCAAGTCTTACACTTCTAGACTTCGCTCCAAATGCTTGCCCACTATGGCCCCCTGCCACTCATTTTGATGCTTTCACCATGGATCTTTGGATGCACTCCGATGTGTTTTTGTAGGGTATGCTGCTCATCAGAAAGGATATTGGTGCTATCATCCCCCAACTCATCGCACCTATGTTACTTTTGATGTCACCTTTATGGAATTTGAGATGTTCTTCCATGAGCTGATGTCTCATTCTACTATTCAAGGGGAGAAACGAAGTGAATATTAGAATTGGAGTACCCTGGAAGAAAGAGGAATTGCTCTTAGCCTAAACGAGATCGATCGCTCAAACACCAATGATCGATCGCTTCAGGGTTTGAAATGCGATGTTCCTAACCCAAAAGAGACCGATCGCTCAAACACCAACGATCAATCACTTCAGGGTTTGCAAGATGATGTTCCTCTATGCCCAAATGCGATCGACCGCAGAATGTCATTGATCGATCACTTTCTGCATGATCCCTGTTATTGGAGACCCTGAAGCTGAAAACTCCCCTTATCCACCAACAATACTAATGGACCAATCTCCTGAGAATATCCATGAGGTAAACGTTCCTTCTACCCCTGTGAATTTAGTTGATAATTATGTTAGATATCAGTTACCTTTCAGGCAGAACCGTGGAAAACCACCAAATCGGTATTCCCCTGATAATGACAAGACATCAAAATATCCGATTGCAAACTTTGTGTCCACTTAAAGTTTATCCAAACCTATTAAGGGTTTTGTGCACTAATTATCTGCTATCCACATTCTGACAAAGGTAACTGAAGCAGTGAATGATCCAAAATGGGCCCAAGCAATGTCAGAAGAGATGAAAGCTCTGGAGAAAAAAATTGGACATAGACACTGGAGACATTACCACAAGGAAAAAAAACAGTTGGATGTAGATGGGTGTTCACTGTGAAACACAATGCTGATGGATCTATTGAACGATATAAAGCAAGACTTGTTGCAAAGAGATACACATAGACTTATGACATCGACTATGAAGAAACATTTGCCCATGTTGCAAAACTTAACACTGTTAGAGTGTTATTGTCTATTGCAGCCAATCTTGACTGGCCACTCTACCAGTGTCATGTGAAGAATGTATTTGTGCATGGAGAACTCACAGAAGAAGTGTACATGGACATTCCACCCGGATATGCTACATCTACTCAAGCGAGTATGTTGTGCAAGTTACAAAAGGCATTGTATGGATTGAAGCAGTCTCCCCTACCATGGTTCGGGCGGTTCACCTTGGCGAGATCTTAAAGTGTCTCTTAAAGAAGAGGAAGTGTATTGGAAGATGAAATCCAGACTCCAATGGCTTAAGGAGGGTGATAATAACATGAAGTTTCATGCCAAAACCGTGACGCGCGGGGACGTAATAAAATTAGAGGCTTGGAGGATGAGGTCAGGGAATGGCATGAAGATGAAAAGAAGATACAAGGCATCATAGTAAAGTACTTTGAACAGCTCTTTACATCTTCTTCGCCTCTCCAGTTTGATGAGATTATTAATTGTGTGGATCATCGAGTGTTAGAGCAGCACACTTGTGAACTCACCCGGGAAGTTATGGCGGTAGAAATTCAAGAGGTTATATTCCAAATACCTCCAACCAAAGCCTCTGGGCCAGATGGTCTCACTGGTGGTTTTTATCATAATTATTGGGACATCATGGGAGATGATGTGGTGGAAGCAGTTTTGGCTTTCTTTTGAACTGGGCATATTTTGAAGAAAATTAATCATACCCATGTTGTGTCAATCCCAAAGGTGGCAAGCCCCACTCGAATGACGCAACTACGACCGATTTCATTATGTAATGTCATATATAAAGTGATCTCAAATGTCACGACCCGACTCCTTTAGCACGATATTGTCCACTTTGGGCCTCCCTTTCTGCCATCACGGTTTTGTTTCTGGAGCTCACGAACAACTTCCCAGTGGGTCACCCATTCTGGGATTGCTCTAGCCCCCAACTCGATTAACTTCGGAGTTCCTATTACTCCGAAGCCAGTGAGCTCCCAAAAGGCCTCGTGCTAGGAAGAGAAGTGCCCACACATTTAAGCACTTCACCTTTCCCTCCCCGAGCGATGTGGGATTGCTCACCGTTCTTGTTTCCCCAAGACACGGGTCTTACAATCCACCCCCCTTGGGGCCCAGCATCCTCGCTGGCACACTTCCAGTCGGGTCCAGCTCTGATACCATTTGTCACGACCTGACTCCCCTAGCACGATATTGTCTCCGCTTTGAGCCCCCCCTCTGCCCCTCACGGTTTTGTTTCTGGGAGCTCACGAACAACTTCTCAGTGGGTCACCCATCCTGGGATTGCTCTAGCCCCCAACTCGCTTAACTTCAGAGTTCCCATTACTCCGAAGCCAGTGAGCTCCCAAAATGCCTCGTGCTAGGAAGAGAATTGCCCACACATTTAAGCACTTCACCTTTCCCTCCCCGACCGATGTGGGATTGCTCACCGTTCTTGTTTCCCCAAGACACATGTCTTACATGAAAGGTCTTAATGAACCGCCTGAAACGGGTGCTTCCCCACGTTCTCAGTCCGAATTAGACAACGTTTGTCTATGGTAGGCAAATAACGGATAATGTCTTGATTGTCCATGAAGTGCTCCACTCGTTGAAGACAAATACATTTAGGTCGGAGTATGATGTAGTAATTAAACTTGATATGGCGAAAGCATATGATCGTGTGGAGTGGCCTTTTCTGCTAGCCATTATGCGGAAGCTGGGTTTTGCGAACCGCTAGTGCGATTGGGTGATGGGGTGTGTCATTACTGTATATTACAATATTATGGTGAACGGTACGCCATCTGGTTTTATCTAGCCCCAACGAGGTTTGCGGCAAGGGGATCCATTGTCCCCATATTTGTTTTTGATTTGCATGGAGGGACTGACTTCGCTGCTACACCATTTTGAGGGGAGGGGCTTGTTGCATGGTATTAGGATGGCCAGTAGCAACCCGCCTCTCTCCCATATTTTATTTTGCAGATGATTCGATCTTATTTTGTAAAGCTACTAAAGGAGAAGTGGTTAAGGTTAATAACATCCTTGATTTGTATGAAAAAGGATCCGGTCAGCGAGTTAACTTTGACAAAATTTCTCTCTTTTTTAGTACTAATTGTTCGCAAGGAGCTCGTGATTGTTTGGCAAGACGATTAAACATTCCCCATGGACGAGGTTTTGGGAAATACTTGGGACTCAAATATGAGTTTGGGCACTCAAAGAAGGAGGTGATTGAAAAGATCAGGGAGAATGTGGCTGCCTGTGTGCATGGGTGGGCAGATAATTTTCCGACAACGGAAGGTAAGAAGGTTTTGTTGAAAGTTGTGGTACTTGCCCTCCCTACGTACATTATGTCTTGCTTCTTACTTTCGAAGGGCGTATGTGAGGATATCCTTCAACCTCTCGCTTCCTTTTGGTGGGGTAGCCAAGGAACTGGTAAGGGTTTACATTAGGCAAAGTGGAAGAAGCTGATATAGAGGAAGGAATGTGGGGGGCTAGGTTTTAAGGATCTATTTTGTTTTAACCGAGCCATGCTTGCCAAGATTGGTTGGCGCTTACTATCGCAGTCGAATTTGCTGCTTCATCAGGTTTTGCAATCAAAATATTTTCCTAATGGTTCTTTTCTGGAGGCACAACTTGGAAAGGGTCTGTCATGGGGATGGTGAAGCATTATAAAAGGGTGACATGTTCTTTTGGCGAGTCTACGATGGCAAATTGGGGACAAACATTCAGTCAATGTACTATGAGATCCTTGGCTGCCGGTGCCCTACTACTTTGAGGTCATAACACCATCACATCTGTTGCTGGAAAGGCTATCGAACCTTATTGATCCTGTTTTGCGCCAATGGGATGTGCATTAAATATGTAGTCTATTTAATCAGGAGGAGGCTGACTCCATTTTGGCCATGGCAATTAGTCGATTTGGATGCCCGAAATCGTTTGATGTGGCATTTCACAAAAAAATGGTCTCTATACTATGAAGTCAGGGTATCGAGTGGCGATGGACTTGGATTCCAATGGCCTTATAGGGAGAAGAGGAGATGGAGGGACTAGTGCTGATAAAGGTGGAAGACGGCTATGGAGATCAATCTGGGAACTAAACGTGGTGGGCAAGATTCGTCACTTTGTATGGAGATGCTGTTAGAACTATATTGTTGCTAGTAACATGAGGAGACGGTGGCCCATCTTCTGTTCCACTGCAACTATGCTCAGTTGTTCTAGTTTGCTTGCCTTATTCAATTAGATGTTCGGTCATTGCAGGTTGGGACCTTTGCGGACATTTGGTTGGAGTTGTGTGATCATTTTGCACAGGATACTAACGGGAGGGACCACTTAGCTTAATTGCATATGGTCTTTGGAGGCTATGGAAATGCCAAAATACTTTGGTCTTTGAAGAGACCTCTGGTTCACCCAGTAGAGGTTGTGGATCTCATGAGAAGACAACAAGTCTAATTTTTGCAAGCCAAGGATCAAATAGCGGAGCAGACAACCCCCCATGGAGAAGGAGGGGCGCAACAGAGTATGGTCACTCAATAATGGTCCTGCCCCCTGATGGCTTTCGCTAAAATTAATCACCATGGGGCATAGACATCACAAACTCTGCGTGGTGGATGGGGTTGGGTGATACATGATGAGTTTGGCAGTTTCAAAGGGGCTGGGGGAGAAGGTGGTGTTCGATGCAGCTCGGCATTAGCTGAAGCTGAGGCCTTACGGGTTGGTCTGTGTGCGGGAGTGGATTATGGATGGCAACGGGTTTTGCTAGAGTCTGCCTCTTAGCTCATGATTGATATGTTGAAAGGGGGCCGTTGTTCTAACTCTCGAGTTGAAGGTATAGTGTATGACATTCATTTTCCGAAGAAGCGGGCTTCAGACTGTGATTTGTCCTTTGTTCCTAGAATAAGTAATAAAGTGACGCATTTAGTTGTTGCCTTTGCGTCTAAAAACTATGGTTTGTGTAGGTGGGAGGGCTTTCTGTTGAGAAGTCAACTAAATCCCAATACATTAGGGATTGATTAGCCAAACTATATGTAATTGATTTACTTTCCTTTATTAGTCTAGGAAACTTGTGTATAGACACCTTTGATACTGTAAAGAGATTTTATCGAGTAATCAAATATTCTTCAGTTGATTACAATTTTACATGGTATCAGAGCAGGAGAAACCCTAGCTCTTGTTTTTTCTCTTTCCCGTCAAAATCTCAGCTTCCTCCTTCTTTGTTTTTCGTTAGTTCTCTGCCATGGCTAACGACAAAGAAATTGAAACTTCTTCCAAGGATGGAAACAAGTCTGATGTTTCCAACCCTTTTTTTATTCATCACTCAGACCACCCTGGCATGGTTCTTGTATCCAAGCCGCTGAATGGAGACAACTATGGGACATGGTGTCGCACCATGAGAATCTCATTGAGTGCCAAAAACAAACTTGGTTTTGTTGATGGCACCGTCAAGAAGCCCTCGAAGAAAACCAATCCTGACGAGTTCTCTCTCTGGCAATGTTGCATTGATATGATCCTATCTTGGATCTTGAATTCCCTTGATCAAGACATAGCTGATAGTGTCATCTACTCAGACACTGCTCATGAGATCTGGGAAGATTTGAAGGAGCGCTTCTCTCAAAGCAACGTTCCTCGAATTTCCAGATACAACGTGACATTGCTGTTGGACAGATTTTACTCTATCTATTTCTCGCAAGTGCACGAACCAATTACAGTATAGGAATGCAAGCACGAAGTCGTTCCATAGAGACTTGGATGAAAGACACTTATTACTACTACTTAGACTCACAAGTAATCTTAAGACTAAACAGAATTTAAATGAGGTTGTGTTGAGTTTGTTTGGAGTAACAACTACAAAAAGGAAAAGCAAATAGCAAGTGACTGAAAACTACTAAAAGGGAATGCAAAATAGCAAGTGACCAGCAAGTAGATGTTTAGAAAATTTAGAGACAAATGAGACAAGCACTAGGGTTTCAACTTCACCATGACAATCCAATTTCAAGCAACAAGTTAACAATCACCTAGTTGATTACAATTTCTGGAGTTCGTTCTTTCTTATGTATGATTATCCATATGGTGTTTGGTTTTAATCAAGTACTCAGAAAACACAACTTAGCTATGGTGTTTAGTCTAAGTTATGAATCTGAATCCATTAAGCTTAAGAAGAACACAAAGGAACCAAGTAAACATTTAAACATGGTGTTTGTCATAAATGCATTACCCACTCATTCACTAATCGGTTCAAGAGTCATATGATGTTTATGTAAACTTGAACTAGATAACCAACAAGCATGTGTTCATAGTGGCCAGTTATTTAAACATGCATAAAGATTCAACTAAGAACAAGTGAATGAGACCAGAAAATTAGAAGTAATCAACAAAGGTAACATTAACTTGAAAACATGAAATTGTCTTGTCAGGTTACATTGAAACCCTAGCTATGGAAATTAGTTACACTCCATTAATGGAAAATGCATTTGAATCATAATAAACATGGAGAGAGTAAGAAAAAACCTGTGAAGAACGAATTATGTTGTTGTAGGGCTTCTCACAACTTCCAATATGTATGCTGCAGCCAGAGATGAAGAGTGGTGTAGATGGTGTGGATTGTATGGATTGTGTTTGGGAATTGATGGGATGTTGGAGGATGGAGTGATCTGTGGGAGAAGTGTATGTGGCTGTGGTTGATTTCTGGAGTGTTTATGTTTGTGGGAGTGTTTGAGGATGGCTGAAGTGAATTGGGAAAATGATGGAAGTGTTTGAGGGAGGATGGAGTGAAGGATGGCTGAATTGTGGGGTTGTGAATCCCAGGATTTGATTGATGAAAGTGTTAGGAATGGAAGTGGTATTTATAGGGAGAGGGAAGTGAGAAATCAGAATAGAATATAGCAATGACCTAACACACTTGCATTAGATAATCAGAAATGGTTATTGCACTTCACCAACAAATCCCACCAGCAGCCATAGCTCATCTTCATGTCATCATGACCAAGCTTCCATTCAGAAACCAATAGCTCATCCTCATGTCAGCATGACCAAGCAAGCAATGAGCTCATCTGCAAGTCAGCATGATGTGTAAATTGATGGGCTCACGGATTGGGCTTGGATCACTCAAATGTCGACTTTAAGATGTCCATTTTGAAGT
Source organism: Prunus fruticosa (assembly GCA_018703695.1). Classification (NCBI taxonomy): domain Eukaryota; kingdom Viridiplantae; phylum Streptophyta; class Magnoliopsida; order Rosales; family Rosaceae; genus Prunus; species Prunus fruticosa. The sequence goes on along the minus strand of CM031921.1, from coordinate 4,037,285 downwards.
TCAGAATGTCATTGATCCAACCACACAAGTATTGGCCCAATCCACGCTCGGATGAAGAAGATAACTCCGAAATGAATTTGTAACTCAGTCTTCAGTTTTTACACATTGTTTTCACCATGTTACTTCAAATGCCTCAAGTGGTACCTAGAGCTCAATGAACCGAATAACAAACACAAAGTGGATTAAAAGCACAAGTTTTACCTAAAAACATAACCAAACAATAGGGTAGAGTGCTACAAAATGATATACAGAATTATGCATTGATCAATACCCCAAACCTATATTTTGCTGGTCCTCAAGCAAAACTAAAACTTAAACACCACAAAACAACACACAAAACGAAACTTATTACACCATTTTCGTAGATGACACGATTGCATTGAGCATATGCAACAAGCCTTTAAACCTCTAGGTGTCCCTAGTAGGAGGAGTTGTGTCTCCTGAGGGTTTACAGTGATGACTCCCACAAACATCTACAAATTCTGCAAGACAACTATTAGTTAAAGAATCACTTTTAAACAAACTAAGGAAAACCAATGAATGCACAATCACACTTTCAAAACTAATGGTATGCCACTTCAAATCTTCACACCAGAGTGTATAGTGTATTGCCACTGCAAAAAGAATTCCAGCATTAAAGTCACCATACTCAAATACTTAGATAGAAATCGCCTCAACTCTAGGTCTCACGGGTATCGCTCAAATCTTCACAAAGAACCTAAGGTTTAGTTTCTCAACAAGCATATGTGAGTGACGATATGTAAAGGGAACAAGATTTCACATATGAAATAATCATAAAACAAAAGCACGATTTCTGGAAATAAGATCTCAAGAAAGGAAATCAAATGCTAAGAACATAGAAAGAATACATTGCATACTAGCACCCATGAACCGGACTTCCCCAAAGATCAGTTAGGTCTTTAATCAAGCTTGTAATGTCAGACTGAGGGTAGGGGTTATGAAAAGAAGGAAAATGAAAACTAAGAACTCAAGAACATGCCAAGAGTGCTTCTTCTTGCTGCAAGGTAAATGGATACACTTTGTGAATCTTCAAGGCAATGACTTGTGCTCCATTGAACTGAATTTGAACTTTGATCAAGAACATGTTTTGTTTTGTTTTGTTTTGTTTTTTTTAAACGAATTTGGCCCTCTTTTTCTTTTCTCCTTGAATTGCACTAACACACTGAATCTCTCCATTTGTTTGGTATAACACCCATCCTTGCTTCTTCATTTTGTTGAGATCTTGACATGTTCTCCAGTTATAGGGTATGGCTTAACAAGGGATGGTATCTTAGATTAAGATACAAGGGTAAGAGTAATGTGGGTGATGAAAGAAAGGCTTAAGTGTTTGGATGCAAAATTGGGTAAAAGGAGCACACAACAGGGAGGGATATCAAAGCCTTTAAGTGACTTAAGCACACATAGCCTACATCATATCAATGGGTACATCCTTTCCACAAATGTCAGCAAGCAACATAGCATCTGCACAAGATCAAATAGTTCTTAGTGTTCGATGAATATAATGAGATCACATAAAAGGAATCTGGGAAGTTGTAAGAGTAGAAACAAATAAAACCCTCTCAAGGAATGGAATAGGCTCAAATTAGCTCACTAGGGTAGTCTCCACAATTCTTCTAAAGATATCTGAGTATGGCACCTTCTGGACCAAAATTCCAATTGCATGACAGTGTGTATGGTAGAAATTCTGATGCAAACACTTCCATGGCAACACACTAGCAAAGAATTAGTGACAATGACATTGCATATACATCTTCATTAGTAAGCAAAAAGAAATCTTTCACTAAGACTCAGAATTTCAACAACAGACTCAAAAATTCAACAAGTTTCATCCCACACCCCAAACCTGAATGAAACATTGTCCTCAATGTTTAAAAGAAAGGAAACAAAATGCAAAAACCAAACTAAACATAAAACGCAGGAAAGGAATCAACTCTAAACTAAAATAAATAAAAAAACAACAAAACCTGGTTGGGTTGCCAATAGTTAGGGTGTGGTGAACTCAAGAGAGTCCACAGCTCGTGTTTCCACTTCATCATCCAAGTATTGTTTCAGACGCTGCCCATTCACCTTGAAAGTTGTCCCGTCCCTTAGGTTCTCAATCTCAACAGCTCCATGAGGAAAAACTTGAAGCACCTTGAATGACCCCAGCCATCTAGATTTCAATTTACCTGGAAAGAGACGCAAACGTGAGTCATATAACAAAACTTTCATACCTGGCTTGAATTCTTTCCTGAGGATGGCCTTGTCATGATAGCGTTTGGTCCTCTCTTTGTAAATTTTTGCATTCTCATAAGCTTCGTTCCTTAGCTCCTCCAATTCATTGAGCTGCAATTTTCTGACATTCCCAGCTTCTTTGAGATCAAAATTGAACTTTTTAATTGCCCAATATGCTCTGTGTTCAAGCTCCATTGGTAGATGACAAGCCTTCCCAAACACAAGTCTATAAGGGCTCATCCCAATGGGGGTCTTATAAGCTGTCCTATATGCCCAAAGTGCATCATTGAGTCGTAGTGCCCAATCTTTTCGAGTAGGATTGACAGTTTTCTCCAAAATATTCTTGATCTTTCTATTGCTGATCTCGACTTGTCCGGAAGTTTGAGGATGATATGGAGTTGACACTCTATGTGTGATATTGTACTTTTTCATTAAGGCCTCAAATGGTTTGTTACAGAAGTGGCTGCCACCATCACTAATGACAGCCCTAGGAGTTCCAAACCTAGTGAAAATCACATCTCTCAAGAATTTCAGAACAACTTTATGATCAGGAGTCCTTGTAGCCAACGCCTCCACCCATTTGGATACATAATCTACAGCAACAAGAATGTAAGTATAACCCAAAGAGGAAGGAAAAGGTCCCATGAAATCTATACCCCATATGTCAAACAGCTCCACCACCAAAATGTTGTTCAGTGGCATCATATTCCTCCGGCTTATGTTTCCCATTCTTTGACACCTATCACATTTAGAACAGAAATAAAATGCATCTTTAAAAAGAGAGGGCCAAAAGAAACCAGATTGAAGAACCTTAGCTGCCGTTTTCTTGGCACCAAAATGACCTCTACATGCAAATTCATGACTAAACTTGAGTATGCTTTGCTGCTCATTCTCTGGGATACACCTCCTTATGATTTGGTCGGGGCCATGTTTGAACAGATATGGATCATCCCAGAAGTAATGTTTGGCTGTGGCAAGGAACTTTTTCCTTTCCTGAAAAGTTAGATCATCTCTCAAAACACCACTAGCAAGATAATTGACAAGATCAGCATACCATGGTTCTTGATCATCAATGGCAAGTAGTTGCTCATCTGGAAAAGATTCATTGAGGGGCAGGACATCCTCAAACTTGTGGTTACCATCGATGAGACGAGAGAGATGATCAGCAACAACATTCTCACACCCTTTCTTATCTCGGATTTCTAAATCAAATTCTTGCAATAACAATACCCATCGAAGCAAGCGTGGCTTAGCATCCTTCTTGGTTAACAAGTACCTAATTGCTACATGGTCAGAATATACAATCACTTTAGAACCAACAAGATATGAACGAAACTTCTCTAAAGCAAAAATTACAGCAAGTAACTCATTCTCATTGTTGAGTAATTGAGCTGAGCATCATTTAATGTCCGGCTCGCATAATAGATTACATGAGGGAGCTTATTCACTCTTTGTCCTAGCACTGCACCAAGAGCATAGTCAGAAGCATCACACATTAATTCAAAAGGTAATGACCAATCTGGTGCCTTGATAATTGGAGTCGATGTTAGTTCAAGTTTCAGAGTATTGAATGCATTCAAACAATCTTTATCAAAGTTGAAAACAGAATCTTTAGCCAAAAGATTGCATAGAGGACGAGTGATTTTGGAGAAATCTTTAATAAAACGACGATAAAAACCTGCATGTCCTAGAAAACTCCTCACACCCTTCATCTGAAGTAGGGGATGGCAAATTAGAAATCAAATCAATCTTTGCTTTGTCTACCTCAATACTTTTGCTGGAAATAGCATGGCCTAACACAATACCTTGCTTCACCATGAAGTGACACTTCTCCCAATTCAGAATTAGATTAGTATCCTGGCATCTTTTAAGCACTAATGACAAATGGTTAAAAGATGCCCAGATTAAAAGATGCCCAGATTAGTATCCTGGCATCTTCACCTTGAGCTATCCCTTGCACCACCAAATGCCCAGATAAGGGCTCCTCCAACCTCTGTCTTCCCAAACTCTTCATATCATCACGGCACTGCCTCAAACTTTCCTGAGGCAATACCGAACCTTTCTAAGGCAATGCCGAACAGGTCAGTGCTGCCTGGGAACATTGAATGGCAGTAAGCTAACTCCAGGGATCATCTGCATGTGGCACGTAGGTCTAACAAGATGGCGGTGGATGAGTCCCACGATTTAACTGTGCTCCAAGCGGTCTCGGCTACCAATTTGGGCATGCGACTCCTGGCGAGGACACGGGAGTGTGCCGCTCTCAGCGAGGAAGTGGCTTCCTTGAAGGCTATGGTGGCGGACCTCCAGAAGCGGCTCTATTGTGCCACTCAGCATGTGGAAGCACTGGAGAGGAAAAATGATGACCATGTAGAACTGCTGCAGATCCTACAAGTACGAGACAATAGAGGTAAGCCATGATGATGACGAAGACGAAGAAGAAGAAGAAGAAGAAGAAGAAGAAGAAGAAGAAGAAGTTTGTTTTTTTTTGTTTTTTTTAATTTACTTGAATGTTTTTTTTGTTTTTTTTGTTTTTTTGTTTTTTTGTTTTTAATGCAGTGTTTGAAATAAAATAAAAATGTGTTTCTAACACTAAGAAATAAACTAACTAATCATACCATAAAAACAAAAACAAAATAAAAAACAAAATAAAAACCACGACTAAACAAAATAAATACAAAAACTAACTTAACAAAACAAAAACAAAAACAAAATAAAAAAAAAGACTAAATAGAAAATAAAACAAAGAAAATAAAAAAAACTTAGTTTAAAAACACACGAATATACAAGCAACTTACGGATGACCAGTTTAGGCCTCAGAAAAACACAGCCAGGGGATCCAGGAAGGTTGGAGGGGTCACAATGGTCCCGCTTAAAACCCAAACTTCTTAGATACCGAAGGTGTCGCCTAAAGAACTCCTAGACACTGTATTGACGGAAGTGCTTCCTGGAGTTACCATAAGTCAGCTCATATGAAAAATCTTTTTGAATTTTTGAATTTTGAATTTTTAGTTTTTAAGATAAGAGAAAAAAAAATTAAGATAACAACCCATAAATGAAAATGAACTAAGTACTCTAAACAAACTCAAACAAATGACATAAATTGTTGTACTAAAAGAAACAAACCAAGAAATAAACAGAATTTAAAGAAGAGAAAGGATTGAAATGCTCCCCCTTGAAGCGATTAGGTCGAGTATGGATGCATTTGGAGGTCGCGATTTCTCCCACTGCTCCACACTTCCCATTCGTATGATTGAGGTTGCCATCTCTCTCCATTTTTATTAAGCTGTCATAAATTGCTAAAACAAACACACAAACTTGAAATGGAATCAAAAGGGTTAGGAAATAAAAGGAAAAACACACATCCAATTCCATGCTTCAAAGTAAGCAGCAAGGTAAATTAAACTAGTTTATGGAGTTCGTTCTTTCTCAAATATGATTATCCATATGGTGTGTGGTTTTAATCAAGTATTCAGAAAAAGTATTTAGCTATGGTGTTTAGTCTAAACACAAATTCCGAACCCATTAAGAACAAGAAGAACAATAAAGAACCAAGTAGAATTTAAACATGGTGTTTGTCTTCAATATCTACCTATTCATTCACTAATCAGTCCAAGAGTCATATGGTGTTTATGTAAACTTGAACAAGATATTTAATTAAGAACAAGTGAATGAAACCATAAACAAGAAATAACCAACATGCTACTTGAACCTCTTTTGTGTTGTGTAAGCTGGGACTCAAACCCAGTTCTCTTGCTTGTCAGGCAATTGTCCTTGTCCGTTGGACTACAAACACAACTTGTCAATTAACGCCATTAACTTTAAAACATAAAACTGTCCAGTTATATACAAAAAATAAAAATAAAAAGTAGGAAAACCAAATAGAATCAAACAATGTTATCGATCCCGGCAACGGCGCCAAAAACTTGTTGCGTAGATTCAGCTGCACCAAAATGTGTTCAACTGCATCCTCAACTTGTGATACTCGCAAGTGCACGAACCGTTGGTAGTTTAGCGTATGTAAGTGCGAGGTCGATTCCACAGAGATTGGTGATTGAAGGATCCAACTCAGTTTTCCTACACAAAACATAAATGAAAACAAAAGGAAATAAATAAAACAAGGAAGAAAGAAAATAACTAACTCAAGTAGATAAGTTCCCAAGTTCAATTAGATTAATGGATTGATTCTAGCTAATGTATGATTAGGCCATGGTGTTTGGTCCTAACCTTGTGTTCCTAATTCCCTAATTTGATCATTTGTTGTCTAACCTAAAACTAAGCATTAGGAACCCATTAAGCATGTATCTAATCCATGTTGTTGAATTTCCATACATACTCTTCCTATTCATAGTTCAATTCGAATTAAAGCATGGTGTATACTCTTAATTCAAACCAAGATAGCTAACATGCAAGCCTAAATGGTGATCAATCATTCAAACTAGCATATTAACTTATAAGCATAATGAATAAGAACATGAACCATAATTGAAACTTGGAAACTAATCAAACTTGAAACAAAAGAAAAGAATTTACATAATGAAAAGTAAAGTGGAACAAAGAAAAACTTAAGGAAAATTTCAGCACAAATATTTCATTACAACAATTGAAAACTAGAAAATGAAACTAAGAGAATTTGAGGGAGAGAAGGGAAGGGAGCTCTAGAGAAGTGTTTGAGAGCTCCCCCCTTGGGGTGTGTTTACAAGCATAGAGAACTTCCCTATTTATAGGCCTAGGGGAAGTGAAAAATCTGAATTCAATATGGCTAATGCATACAACACTTGAATTATAAAATCTGAAATGGTTGATGCACTTGTAATAGAAAATCTTGAATGGGTGATGCACTTGTATTAGAAAATCTTGAATGGTTGATGCACTTCACCAATTAATCCCACTAGCAGCCCTAGGTCATCTTCATGTCACCATGACCAAGCTTCCAACCAGAAATGATAGCTCATGCCTAGCTCACCATGACCAAGCATCCAACCAGCACATGCTGAGGTCAGCATGACCAGCAACTTCAAGGGCTTACAACTTGGGCTTATCTTAATCAAATTAGGACTTTAAGCACTCCAAATTGAAGTTCAGAATGTCTTCTTTCCAGCCATATGTTATTTGGGCCAATCCAAGGTCGGAGGAAAAAGTTAAGGCCGAAACAAATTGCTAACTCATTTTCCGCGCTGATAAGATCCATCCTGAGCATGGTTCTGTGTTTGCTAGGTAACGAACTCCAGATTTATCCAATGAGGCTGAATTTTGGATATGTTATAGTAAATACCCATTGGAACAACTTTTATGAAGAATGTGGCCTCATTCGAGCTATGTAGGTTGCTGAAACAAAGCTTGCAATATGACCTACGAAACTGGACTGGCAGGGGGCTGTAGCAAAAATGAGTTTGTCTTTAAGCTCTTCTTCCCTTCATCCAAATCAGGCCTTCACATGCTTGGATTGCATCATTTCCTATCCAAAGCTATCATTATTACCTAAATCTCAATTAACTGAAAGATACACACAAAAAGGATTAAAAGCACAAGTTTAACTCAAAAACATAACCAAATCATAAGCTAGAATGGTACAAAATGATATACAATTATGAACCGATCAAAAGGCAAGTTAACATTGACTTTACTAAGTATATCATAGATTTCATTAAAAGACTTATCCTGTTTGCTTTTAGCAAGACGTCTAGGAAAAGGAATTGGTGGCACATAAGGGGTCTCGGCCTTGTGCAATATAGGTGAAATTGTTGACGTGCCAATGGGAATTGTTTCTTTTGGTGTCGTCTCTTCCTTGTGTTCATCACCTGCATTCACAACACCATGATTAGTAACTTCTTTGCCAACTTTATTATCAATAACCTTACCACTTCTAAGAACTGAGATTGCTTTGGCTTGCTCATGATGCTTGGGATTCACATTTGGTTGGCTAAGGAATTTTCCAGGTTCTCTTTGGTTCAAAGTATCTGCAATTTGTCCCAATTGAACCTCCATCTTAGTAAGGGCAGCAGAGTGTTGTTGAAGAGCACCATTAGTAGTTTGCTGGAATTGCAAAGTATTTTGGGCCAACATCTTGACTGTGTCCTCCAATGAACTTGGTTTAGGCTGGAATGATGAACTTGCTTGATTTTGATTTTGATTGTTGCTCCAAGAGAAATTTGGGTGATTCCTCCAACCAGGATTATAAGTGTTCGAGAAGGGATCATTTCTTGGCCTTTGGTTGTAAGAATTCATCATGTGGGCTTGTTCTTGGACAAACTCAGGATAAGCATTACTAGCTGAACACATGTGAGTTGAGTGTCCTTGAGAATTGCAAATAGCACAAACTTTAACTTGAGGAGCTTTAGGTACCATATTGAGCACAGCATCAAGCTTCCTTTGTAAATTAGCCACCTGCGAAGCAAGCTCATTGTTAGGACTAATCTCATAAATACCAGCTTTACCTCTTGTATCTTTGTGTTGAGCATTGGATCCCAACATCTCAAATATGTCATATGACTCTTGAGCATTCTTTTTCTTTAAAGCTCCACCTGCAGCATTATTGACAGTAGATTGACAAGTTTCGGTTAGTCCATCATAAAAAATTTGCATTTGTAAGTATAGAGGTAACCCATGATGTGGACATTGCATTAGAGTTCCTTTGAAATGCTCCCAGCATTCATTGAATGGTTCACCATCATGTTGTGAGAAGTTGAAAATCTTGGACCTCAAGGTGGCTGTCTTTTGGGCGGAGAAAAACTTCTCCAAGAACTTCTTAGCAACAGCATCCCAAGTGGTTAGTGATCCAGGGGCTAACGACATCAACCAAGTCTTTGCTCTATCTTTCAAAGTGTAAGGGAAAACCCTCATCCTCAGATTTGCTTCAGACACATCCTTCAAAGACAAAGTACAAACAACAGGTATAAAATTCTTTAATGTGAGCCAAAGGATTTTCGTTAGGTAAACCATAAAAAGAAGGAAGCATTTGAAAGTGAGAAGATTTAAGCTCATAGTTTCTAGCTTCTCTAGACAGCAAGATTCATGAAGGTGAATTTGGTATGATTGGTTGAGCAAGATCCTCCAAAGCAAGTTGGTCATTGGCTGCCATCTTTTCTTCTTCTTCTTCTTCTTCGTTAAAGATGTTGAAAAGAGAGTACTCTTCTGAGCTTGTTGAATTGGAGGTTTCAGCTTCTAAGGGATTGAGAATAGATTCAATGGCTGCCTCCCTTGCTTTAACAAGCCTTTGTTCAAATTCAGCCAGTAATGGTTGCTGTGTACCACGGATTGGTTTGATCCTAATGGTTCCGGATTGAGAGTGTTTCTTGACCGCTGACACAACTTGTTCAAGCAAAGGTTTGCTCGACATGCAAATACCTGAAAACAAAGAAAAACAAAAGAAAGTAAGCAATAGAAATAAGACTCTTGATCAAGTCCCCGGCAGCGGCGCCATTTTCTTGTTGGACAGATTTTACTCTATCTATTTCTTGCAAGTGCACGAACCAATTACAGTATAGGAATGCAAGCACGAGGTCGTTCCACAGAGACTTGGATGAAAGACACTTATTACTACTACTTAGACTCACAAGTAATCCTAAGACTAAACAGAATTTAAATGAGGTTGTGTTGAGTTTGTTTGGAGTAACAACTACAAAAAGGAAAAACAAATAGCAAGTGACTGAAAACTACTAAAAGGGAATGCAAAATAGCAAGTGACCAGCAAGTAGATGTTTAGAAAATTTAGAGACAAAGGAGACAAGCACTAGGGTTTCAACTTCACCATGACAATCCAATTTCAAGCAACAAGTTAACAATCACCTAGTTGATTACAATTTCTGGAGTTCGTTCTTTCTTATGTATGATTATCCATATGGTGTTTGGTTTTAATCAAGTACTCAGAAAACACAACTTAGCTATGGTGTTTAGTCTAAGTTATGAATCTGAATCCATTAAGCTTAAGAAGAACACAAAGGAACCAAGTAAACATTTAAACATGGTGTTTGTCATAAATGCATTACCCACTCATTCACTAATCGGTTCAAGAGTCATATGGTGTTTATGTAAACTTGAACTAGATAACCAACAAGCATGTGTTCATAGTGGCCAGTTATTTAAACATGCATAAAGATTCAACTAAGAACAAGTGAATGAGACCAGAAAATTAGAAGTAATCAACAAAGGTAACATTAACTTGAAAACATGAAATTGTCTTGTCAGGTTACATTGAAACCCTAGCTATGGAAATTAGTTACACTCCATTAATGGAAAATGCATTTGAATCATAATAAACATGGAGAGAGTAAGAAAAAACCGTGAAGAACGAATTATGTTGTTGTAGGGCTTCTCACAGCTTCCAATATGTATGCTGCAGCCAGAGATGAAGAGTGGTGTAGATGGTGTGGATTGTATGGATTGTGTTTGGGAATTGATGAGATGGTGGAGGATGGAGTGATCTGTGGGAGAAGTGTATGTGGCTGTGGTTGATTTCTGGAGTGTTTATGTTTGTGGGAGTGTTTGAGGATGACTGAAGTGAATTGGGAAAATGATGGAAGTGTTTGAGGGAGGATGGAGTGAAGGATGGCTGAATTGTGGGGTTGTGAATCCCAGGATTTGATTGATGAAAGTGTTAGGAATGGAAGTGGTATTTATAGGGAGAGGGAAGTGAGAAATCAGAATAGAATATAGCAATGACCTAACACACTTGCATTAGATAATCAGAAATGGTTATTGCACTTCACCAACAAATCCCACCAGCAGCCATAGCTCATCTTCATGTCATCATGACCAAACTTCCATTCAGAAACCAATAGCTCATCCTCATGTCAGCATGACCAAGCAAGCAATGAGCTCATCTGCAAGTCAGCGTGATGTGTAAATTGATGGGCTCACGGATTGGGCTTGGATCACTCAAATGTCGACTTTAAGATGTCCATTTTGAAGTTCAGAATGTCATTGATCCAACCACACAAGTATTGGCCCAATCCAAGCTCGGATGAAGAAGATAAATCCGAAATGAATTTGTAACTCAGTCTTCAGTTTTTACACATTGTTTTCACTATGTTACTTCAAATGCCTCAAGTGGTACCTAGAGCTCAATGAACTGAATAACAAACACAAAGTGGATTAAAAGCACAAGTTTTACCTAAAAACATAACCAAACAATAGGGTAAAGTGCTACAAAATGATACAGAATTATGCATTGATCAATTGCCTTCCTCACTCAGGATTAGAATGTCGGTTGCTGCTTATTACACAAGACTTAAGGGACTATGGGATAAATTGGCGTCATATAGTGATGTGCCAACTTGTATCTGTGGTGCCATGAAAGACCACGCTGAACGCGATAAGAGGAATAAGGTGTTGCAATTTCTTGTGGGTTCAAATGATTCATATGCGCCGCTCGTGGACAGATTCTCCTTATGCAGCCACTACCTTCCATACGCAACATCTATTCCTTAATTTCCCAGGAGGAGAAGCAACGACAACTGGGGACTCCTCAGGCTGCCTTGGAACTTGCTGCAATGGCTGTTCGCCAACACCAGAGACCTTCAAATTCCAATCGCAAGCCTCTTCATTGCACTCACTTCGATCGGGACCATCACACAATTGATACCTGTTACAAACTTCATGGCTATCCTCCCGGGCATCGACTGCACAAATCCAACAGAAACAAGAAAAACTCAAGTTCCTCTGCCAATCACGTGCATAACAATCCCACTATGAAAGAGTTGAAGCTGCCATGCCAAACCTCTCTCGCAGTGAGTACGAGCAGATTCTTACCATGATGAATGATAAGAAAGAGCCACAAGCAAACTCCGCAGGTTTGTCATGTTCCCCTTTCCCTTTACATCGCTGGCTGATTGATAGTGGCGCAACAGATCATATTACATCCACTTCACATTCTTTTACATCCATACAAGCCAACCCTTCCATTCCACCAGTTGTATTGCCTAGCGGTGAAAAGTCTTCTATTATTTCCGTTGGGAATGCCTCTCTTAACTCATCTCTTTCTTTAAAAAATGTATTGTATGTGCCCAGCTTCAAAGTTAATTTGATGTCAGTAAGTAAACTTACACAATTACTTCATTGTTCCATCTCTTTTTTTCCTAATGGGTGCATTTTGCAGGACTTGGCTACGAGGAAGACGATTGGTCTGGGTAAACAGCAAGGAGGCCTTTACTATCTGGTTTCTTTGGCGTCAGACAAGCCTTCTCTTCTCCAACCATCTTACAACCATGCTCATGCCTCTCACCTCTGGCACATCCGTTTAGGCCATCCATCATCTTCTCATTTACAATTTTTAGCTAAGAATGTTTTGAATTTCCATTTTTCAAATAATGCTTGCGAGGTTTGTCCCTTGGCAAAGCAAACTCGATTACCTTTTAATTTAAGTTCAATTTCCTCTTCCAAACCGTTCTCTCTTATTCATTGCGACATTTGTGGGCCTCATAAAACTACATCTTTTTCAGGGGCTCGTTATTTTCTAACTATTGTGGATGACTTTACTAGGTTCACATGGTTTTTTCTCATGCACCATAAATCTGAAACACAGAACCCCTTAAATCTTTTTTTGCTTTTGTCCAGACACAATTCAATTCTAAAATACAACAAATACGTGTTGATAATGGAGGTGAATTTTCTTCCATGCGTCATTTCTTCCATGAACATGGGGTCATCTATCAACATACTTGCGTCTACACACCCCAACAAAATGGTGTTGTAGAGCACAAGCATCGACATATCATAGAGATGGATGGCTAGGGCTTTACGTTTTCAAGCAAATCTCCCTATTTCCTTTTGGGGGGAGTGTGTTCTCACTGCCATCTACTTGATCAGTCATCTACCCACTGCCCTTTTATCCGAGCAATCCCCCTATGAGAAGTTGTACCATAAACCTCCTTCTTATTGATAAGTTCATAATTTCACACATTTGCATACCTTCATTGCTTAGTAATTTTGTTTAGTTTCTCTTTATTTCGAGTCACTTATCTATGTTTGTGTGTTCTGTAGGTTATGGGAGCAAGAGATCACATTTGATACAATCCATGCATATTAAGGGCTGATTGGCATGAGAGGAATACACTTGAGGCATTTGAAGCAAAATGGTGCAAAAACGTGCAAAAACTGGAAACTGAGTTAGAAGTTCATTTCGGACTTATCTTCTTCATCCGAGCTTGGATTGGGCCAATGTTTGTGTGGTTGGATCAGAGACATTCTGAACTTCAAAATGGACATCTTAAAGTCATCTTTTGATTCAGCCATGCCCAATTCGTGAGCCCATAAAAATACACATCATGCTGACATGAGGATGAGCTGATGGATGCTTGGTCATGGTGAGCTAAGCATGAGCTATTGGTTTCTGGATGGAAGCTTGGTCATGCTGACATGAAGATGAGCTAGAGCTGCTGGTGGGATTTATTGGTGAAGTGCAGCAACCAATTCTGATTATCTAAATACAAGTGTTGTATGCATTAACCATATTGAATTCAGAATTATCACTCCCCTCTCCCTATAAATACCACTTCCATTCCACATTCAAAGCATTCATTCAGAAACATACACATTCACTTCAGCCATTACTTCCATACACACATTCAGATTCACCACAAAGAGAGAAGAGAGCTAGCTGCAAAGGAGGGAGAGCTGGGAGCTGTCCAGGAAACTACCTTGCCTGCCACCAGCTAGTTCTTCTATTCTCTTTACTCTATCTATGTATTTCTTATTTTCTGTATTCATAATTATGTTTAACTAATCTATTTAGTTAGGGCTTAGGATGAAGCCCTAGTCATGAATATTCAATGTTATGGATGATTTCTTAGTTAATTGAATTCCTTGCTTTCATTATCAAGTTGTTAATCTCCAGCTTATTATGTGCTTGATGTATGTTTTCTTGGAGTAGCTAACTAGGATTTTATGCATCTAGCACAGGTTGGGAAGGGGTTTAGATTCACCAATTCTACTCTCCTTTCACAAGCAACACATGAATGGCCTAAGAATCATTCAAGGGGTTAATAACCATAGGTTGACTAGGGACAGATACCATGTTCTAGGACTTGTGTGATTATCATATTCTCAAGGAACTTAATGACTCTTCTATGCTTTATTCTAAGTAGATACCATGCTTAGGTTGCATATAAGGGATCACGTGTTGTGTAGATACCATGCATGCCTTAGGAGAATCATGCATCCTGCACCTAGATACCATAGGCTTGTATGCGATAATCTATTGTTAATGAAGCTTGAGTCAATTTCTATGCATTCATAACTTGGATAGGAAGACTAGAGGTGGATTCCAAGGCTCTAACACTTCTAAATCATTGTTTCACAACTTGGTGATTGCTGTCATTGTTACTTTCCAGCACTTCCATTTTATTCTCTTGTTTTCATTTCAACAACAAAACCCCCCAATTCGAGTGCGTGTGTGGTGCTAGGATTCTGTCCTAGACCATGCCATTTGTTAGTTTGTTAGTTTTCTGTTTTCCAGCATTCTAAGTAATTTAACTTGCAACCAAGTTACCATTCTCCGTGGGTCGAACCTCGTATTTACATAAGCTATACTATAAATGGTTCGTGCACTTGCGAGAATTGAAGTTGCTATTTTTAATAACTCATTTTAGTTGTTAGGAATAGGCTCAACACTTATACTCACCTTCGCAATTTTGGTTATTTAGCCTATGCCACCATTGTCCAACCTTCCCATAAATTTGACCCTCGAGCCAAGCGTTGTGTTTTTCTCGGTTACCCTTTTGGTCAAAAGGCCTACAAATTATTTGATCTTACCACTAGAAAATGTTTTACCAGTCGCGATGTCGTTTTTCATGAGAGTCATTTTCCTTTCAAAAGTCTGCCCTTTTCCTCTCACACGGAACCTCCACCTCCTGTTTTACCTCTTCCTTTATCTGATTTGTCATCTTCTCCACTTATCTCTCCAGACCAACATTCACCACGTCCTCCATCTCCTTCCGCTCCACTCGATCTCACGGCTCCATTAGACACCGCTATCCCCGTTTTCCCTCCGACACCGTTGCCGCATCACCTCCATCACATCCTTCTCCCCTCTGTACCACCAGCCCCCCTCCGCCACTCTCTTCGCCAAAGGGTTAAACCAACCCGTCTCCAAGATTATGTTTGCTCACAGGTCACTTTACCCACGCTTGACCAATCGTTGGACTCCTTGCCATGTCACACCAAAGGTACTCGTTATCCCCTTTCTAACTTTCTTTCTTATCATCGTTACTCACCCTCACATTTTACTTTCATTGCCAATATTAGTCGGCCAGTGGAACCTAACACTTTTGCAGAGGCTGTTTCTAATCCACACTGGTAAGAGGCCATGCAATCTGAACTTGCAGCTTTGGAATCCAATCGGACTTGGTCCCTCACTTCTCTTCCTCCCAGGAAGCAACCCATTGGATGCAAATGGGTCTATAAAATCAAGCATCGCTCTGATGGCACCATTGAGTGCTATAAGGCTCGTCTCGTGGCCAAAGGGTACACTCAAACCGAAGGTCTTGACTACCATGACACATTTTCTCCTACCTGCCAAGATGGTTTCTGTTCGGTGTGTTCTTGCTCTTGCCGCTGCCCACAACTGGTATTTGCATCAACTTGATGTCCACAATGCCTTCCTCCATGGCGATTTACATGAGGAAATCTATATGTCACCTCCTCCTGGTCTTCGGCGACAAGGGGAGCATTTGGTATGTCGCCTTCACAAATCCCTGTATGGATTAAAGCAAGCATCTCGCCAATGGTTTTCTAAGTTCACTGAAGCCATACAAGCTGCTGGTTTTACTCAGTCCAAAGCCGATTATTCGCTCTTTACCTGCAAAAATGGCAAGTCATTCACCGCTCTTTTGATTTACGTCGATGACATCATGATTACAGGAAATAATTTGCCTGCCATTAATGCTCTCAAGCGATTTCATAATACTCATTTTAAGATCAAAGACCTTGGTGATCTTAAATATTTTTTAGGCATTGAAGTCTCACGTTCTAGGAAAGGTATTTCTATTTGTCAAAGAAAATATGCACTGGACATTATTAAAGATGGAGGACCTTTGGGAGCGCGTCCAGGAAGCTTTCCCATGGAACAAAATTCCAAAATTTCTTCTGGTACAGGTGAGATACTTCATGATCCAGCTACGTCTGATTTATCTCACCATAACAAGACCTGATATTATGTATTCAGTACATATACTCAGGTAGATTCATGCATGAGCCTCGCAAGCCACACTTAGATGCCGCCATGAGAGTTTTGAGGTATCTGAAAGGTACACCAGGACAAGGACTCTTCTTTCCCACTGGAAATGAGATGAAGTTAACGACATATTGTGATTCAGATTGGGCGGGATGTCCAACAACACGAAGGTCTACAAGTGGCTATTGCGTGTTTCTTGGAAATTCTTTGATCTCATGGAGAACAAAGAGACAAAAAACCGTATCTCTTTCTTCAGGCAGAGGCTGAATATCGTGCAATGACATGTGCTTGTTGTGAAATTACTTGGTTGCGTTATCTCCTGCAAGACCTCCCAACTCCCAGACCCAAGACCAACTACTTTACACTGCGACAACCAAGCTGCGCTGCACATATCCGCCAATCCAGTGTTCCATAACAGAACTAGACACATTGAAATAGACTGCCATTTTATCAGGAATAAGATTCTGGATGGAACAGTGATTACAAGATATATCTCATCTCAACAACAAGTAGCAGACGTGTTTACAAAGGCTTTGGGAAAAGAAGATTTTTCGGCTATGGTGTGCAAGTTGGGAGTTCACAATATTCACTCTCCAATTTGAGGGGGAGTGTTGAGAAGTCAACTAAATTCCAATACATTAGGGATTGATTAGCCAAATTATATAATTGATTTACTTTCCTTTATTAGTCTAGGAAACTTGTGTATAGATACCTTTGATACTGTAAAGACATTTTATCGAGTAATCAAATATTCTTCAGTTGATTACAATTTTACACTTTCCCCCTCAGTGGTTGCTTAACTCGTTGGCAACTTATGTAAACTCTTATTTTAATGATGAATGAAGTAGCATTATCGTTCTCTAACCAAAAAATATAAAAATATAAAATAAAATAAAATAAAATAAAAAAGAACTCGAGTTTTTCTTGTTTGGCTCAAATTGTGTTTCCATTATAATCCGAGTTATAGATAACACAAATTGAGTGATATGAGAACATGTCTTCTTCAGGTCTAACTCATGTTACCAAGTAAAACAAAGAAGTTAACAAGAAGAAATTGGATAAAAAATTATTAAAAAAAAAAAAAAATTGAGCTCGTTTGGAACTACTTCTCTAAAAAGCATTTTTGCTCATAAACACTTCTAGTAAACGCATTTTTATTATAAAACTGTTGAAATTTTCATAACTAATCTAAGTGATTCCTGAAAAACCAAGCACTTAGAGTGCTTCTTCATAAAAAAATAATAATAATAAAAAATCTATAATTGATTTTTGACAATGCTGCAAAAAAAAAATTTCTTAAGGGGGCCAAGCTAAGGAGAGCTAATCACAAAATACAAAGTAATATTAATGCTAAATTGGCAGAAAGGTCGATGATCTGTATTGATTTTGTTTAATGTTGGATTACATCAACTTTTTCTCTATGTTTCCAGCTTATATGATGGGATACTGGGTTAGAAATAAGTAAACTTCATCCCATTTATCTCCTTTGAAGAGGAGCAACAGCTGCTGCACAAACTCAGCTTTCAGAGCTAACCACATTTGGGAATGATTCAGAAAATACAAACTAAAAAACTCTTGTTACAAAACTTGTGCAGTCTCATTCACCATAATCTCAAAGATCTTTGGATTTTTACACAATTCACCCTTCAATCTCCAACCTCCAATCTCCAATCTCCATTTGCAACTACAAAAATATAACCACTTTACATAAATAATACTTGCTCGTCTCTGCCATTGAGCACTTTCTGGTATTTTGTAACAGAGAAATGTATAGCAGTAGTAACCCCAGAACTCTCTGCCAAGAACTGCAAATAAACCCAACACCAACTTTCCAAATCACAATTCCAACTTTCAGTTGGATTAAACAAATTCGTAAATTAGTATCCAACTTTCCATACTCAAGCCAGCACAAGATGAACCCAAAAAGCATATTCAATTCAGAGAGTTAAAAATTAGTTTGATTGATAAGTTTATTCAAGAGAGTGGTCAGCAGGGCATCTCTCCTCTCAGCTCTGCTCTCTTCTCTGATCCTTCTCTGTTCTTCCCTCTCCCTCCAAGCCTGCTCCACCATTAACCTCTCCCTCTCCACCTTCTCCATCTTCTGCCGCCATTCCTGCTCAAACATCCGCCGCTCCTGCTCCCGCCTCTCCATCATTTCCCTCCACTCCATCTCCATCCTCTGCTGCTGCTGAAAAAACGCCTTAAGCATATCCTGGATACTACTACTACTAGTCCCACTAGCAGAATTGGTTGCTTTTGGCATAATTACTCTTTCACCCTTCCTCTTCTTATCATCCTCATCCTCTTCATCTGGGTCCTCTGAGAACTCGTCCGAGGATCGGCCCGGCCTCAATTTCCTCTTCCCCATTTTCTTGGACCGGGCTGAACCCGTCTCGGATTCAAGAAGTAAGCGCTGCATATTATTTGCTCTTTCAGTAAACACTGCCTGCAATTCCTCAAAGAAGGGACACTCCCGCCCACTCTCCGGATCAGACGTCTCCTTCCCCTGAATAATTAGGGTTACTAACAATTGTTTGTTATGTGAATTTCAACCTAAACCCTACCAAAACCCAAAAATAATTCAATTGGGTATTTTTGTGGTACAGCGAATTCTGAAAATTCATACCTTGTAACGAATGAGGAGGTTCTTCCACTTGCATTTGCACTGCTCGGGGGTTCTGTTGAACCCTCTCTCGGCCATCTTAGAGCTCACTGCTTCCCACAGCGCCTTGCTGCGATTCGCCAAATTGGAGTTCCTGATCTCCAGTTCTCCACGGATGGCGATCAGCTCCCTCGTCTCCTCTGGGGCCCACTGTCCTGACCCTCCCCCTGCAGGACTGGTCATCATCTTCTTCATCATCCCTGTTCCTCCACTTCCCATTTCCATGCCCTCTTCCTCGTCTCCTCCTGCCTCATACATCTCTTTCCCGCCCTACGACGTCGTTGCTTCTTTGCTCTCGTAACAGCAGTTTGGGTTTGCCCTTCGATTTGATTGTTACTTTTCTTTCCCCGGCCAGACCTCACTCTCTTCTTTGTTTTAGAGTGCTGCTGTTTCCAATTATGTCCTGTATCTTTCTACCCACACACCATGTAAATTTGAAATCTTTCCACCCACTATTATTTCTAAAATAAAAAATTTAATTTAAACCGATAACATGAAGCATTCATTGGAAAAAACCCATGGGTTTATTAAAGATCAATTTAGATTCATAGTTTGGGCTTTTATTAAAAAAAATGATGGATTAATTACATTTTTGGTCATTGAAGTTTGGCTCAAAATCAATTTAGTCACCGTGATTTCAATTTTCCTAATTTGGTCACTGTAGTTGAAGTTGTTAACAAATCAAGTCTAATGTCTCAATTCCGCCAGTTTCATTAATTAAAAAAATATTTCATATTAAGTTAAAAATAATTAACTTCAATATAAAATTAAGTATAATATATTTAAAAAGAAATTAATATGATTAAAACTTAAATTGAAAAAAACAAACATACAAATAACCTGCACATCCTTCTCGCTCTACCTTCGTCTCCCCCTCTCCCATCACTCAGGGCAGCTTCATTGTTTAGGTCCACCATGAGAAGCAAGAACTGCACCATTTGAATAGGGAGGGTGAGGTCGAAGTTGAAGACGGGTGCCTTCTCTATCTTCTTAGAGAAAGAGGGCGAGGCCCAGGAGAGTGAGGTTGCTGCATTGATGAAGAGGGACGACGAAAGAGAGATAATTTTGTTAGCGAGATATCCTAGCCCTATTAGGATATTTCCTTCTTATTCTATTAGGATTTTATTTATTTCCTTTTGTATAGATATTATATAATTAGGATTCCTCTTATTTCTTAGTTTAACCCTACTAGGGTTTGTAACATTGTATTATAAATACCTCCTTTCCGGAGAATGAAATACATTTGAAAATATTCTACCATATTGTTTGACTTGGTATCAGAGCCAACTTTCTGGTGACCTGTGTGTGTTGTGCCCACCCGTGTTCTCCTGTGTGCCCTAATTTCTTTTAGGGTTCTTGTGCCCGTGCCCTGCCTGTGTTTGTCGTATCTACTTCGTGTTGTGTTTTTTCTGCTGCTATCATGGGTGATGATTCCAAAGTTGTGGTTCGTACTAGTGCGTCTACACCAAAGGAGGAATGTCCCTCGCATGATTACTCTACCCCGATTACTTCTGACAAATTGGATGGCTCCAATTATGCCTCTTGGTCTCGTGGTGCACGTATTACGATTACTAGTCTTCGTATGGCAAGTTGGATAAATGGGAAGAAGCCTACTCCATCTCTAGATTCCGCTGCCTATGCCGAATGGGAAGAAGATAATTGCCTGGTGCAGTCATGGCTTCTTAATTCCATGACTAAACCAGTTCGTGCCTTGTTTGAACATGGTGATACTGCTTTTGATATATGGGAGGCTGCTCGGAAGACCTATACTATGACTCAGAATAGTTCTCGGTTGTTTCAACTTCGATGACAGTCCATACTTACAGGTTAGAATGGTGAACCTGTGAAAGTGTTCCACGAAAAACTCCATGCTATATGGCAGGAGATTGATTGTCTGCGTCCACATGAGTTTAGATGTTCTCCTGATGGGGCTCGTCGTCTGAAAGAAATTGAAGCCGATCGAGTTTATGATTTTCTTGGAGGACTTGATCCACAATATGATGGTGTCCATAGCTGTATTCTTGCTCTTAGTCCTGTCCCACCCCCTCTCGAAGCCTATGCCATGGTCATGGAGGAAGACACTCGTCAGTTCGCTATGCTTGGAGGAGGTTCGCTGGCTCTCAAAATTGACCCAGCTCGTCAACGACCGTGGCCCAGGCATCGATGCGACTGGTCGCTCCCCGTCCAGAAAATTTGGATCTTCTGTCGGGTCTCGTCCTTCCTGGTTCTACCATATCTCTCTTGAAGGTCCGCCTAAATGTCGCCATTGTAATGGGAATCATTACTCTGAGAAGTGTTTTAAGGAGCATGGTTACCCTGATTGGTTTGCCAACTACAAAGCTCGTATGTACAGCCCTAAGACCACCTGCACTATGACTCACGATGAGGCCTATCCTTCGACTCCGTCTGCAAATTTGTGTGCTTCTGATAGTATGCCAGGTATGGGTTCTACTACTTGGATAATTGACACTAGTGCTTATGATCATATGACTTATAATGATAATATGTTTGATGAGTTGTCGCATAACCCTCGTGACCCCTACATTACTAGGGCTAATGGTTTACCTTCCTTAGTTACTGGTGAAGGTACCATCCACCTCACTCCTTATTTACCTCTGTCTCATGCACTCTTGGTTCCCAATATTCATTGCAATTTGTTATCTGTTGGGCGTTTACTTGATACACTTAACGCGTCTGCTACTTTCTATTCTACCCATTGTTTTTTCCAGGATCTAGGACTCACGAGAAGATTGGGCATGGTAAACGAATAGGGGGGGGGGGTTGTATTACTTACAGTTGCCGGCTGCAGCAATTCGTGGTTGTGTCGCTAATAAAGTTCCGAGTGGCAGTGTCAAAGACAAGCAACAACTTTGGCTATGGCATCGTCGCTTGAGGACATCCGTCATTTGGTTATCTTAAACATTTGTTTCCTTCGTTATTTAGTTCGTGTGATGAGTCTAGCTTCAAATGTGAGACTTGTGTAATGGCTAAGAGCCACCGTACTGTTTTTCCCTTAAGTAATAATAAAGCTGCTTTGCCTTTTGAGTTAGTACATTCTGATGTATGGGGTCCTGCTCGTGTGACTTCTCATGGTTTCCGTTGGTCTGTTACGTTTATTGATGACTGCACTCGCTTAACATGAGTGTATTTGATGAAGAATAAACATGATGTTGCTTCTATTCTCCCTGATTTTTGTGCCATGGTGTCTATTTAGTTTCATGCTCATGTTAAAGTGTTTCGGACTGATAATGGCGGTGAATATGTGAATCATACCTTGACCCAGTTCTTTTGTGATCAAGGTATCATTCATCAAACTACCACTCCATTCACTCCTCAACAGAATGACGTGTCTGATAGGAAGAATTGTCAGTTACTTGAAGTTGCCCGCTCTCTTATGTTGGATATGTCTGTTCCCCATCATCTTTGGGGACATGGTGTCTTGGCCGCGGCCTACTTGATTAACCGTACTCCTAGTCGGGTTCTTGATTTGAAGACTCCACTTGATGTGTTGTGTGCTTATACTCCTCCGGTTTCGGTCTCTAAGTTACCTCAAAAGGTGTTTGGGTGTGTTGCTTATGTTCATGTCTACTCCCATCAACAGAGTAAACTTGATCCTTGTGCTCTCCGTTGCGTCTTCATTGGCTATTCTACTACTCAGAAGGGTTATAAGTACTATCACCCGCCTACTCAGAAGGTACATGTTACTTTGGATGTCACCTTTCATGAAGAAGTACCATATTATGTTCCCCCCTCATCTTTAATTCAGGGGGAGAGGGGGAGTGAATTGAAGAGTTTCGGAGTGGAAAATGTGGAAAATCTTGGACATGAAGAAGGAATTTATGGCGACAGGAAGCGACCGGTCGTTGGGAAGAGACAACCGGTCGAGAACGAACTGCCTGGAAACGACCGATCGAAGCAGAGGAAGCAACTGAATGCACAGAGGAAGCAACCTGCCTGGAAAAGACCGATCGCATAGAAGTGAGCGACCGGTCGCCTTCCTCGATGAGCGACGCAAGCGACCGGTCGCCCGGAATGTCACGACCGGTCGCCAGGTAACGTTTTGGAATTTTTCGGCTCTTCCTAGAAGGACGTGACAGTGATACTAGCGACTCTCTTACAGATGAAGTTGATACAAGACCCCCTCTGCCCCTACCACTGCCCCAATCAACTCATGATAATGAGGTATTTTCTAGTGATGTGTCGACTTACACGCACTACCTGTGGGAAACCTAAAGTACAATATTCTCCTGATATACATGCCAAGTCCAAATATCCCATTAACCATTATATGTCAACTCATCGTTTATCTAAGTCATAAGCATCATATTTGTGTCAATTATCTAGTGTATGTGTGCCAACTAAGTTGCATGATGCTCTATCTGATCCAAAATAGGTAGATGTAATGCATATTGAGATGGAAGCCTTGAACAAGAATGCCACTTTGGAGTTAGTTCCTTTACCAAAAGGGAAAAAGGCAATTGGGTGCAGATGAGTGTTTACTTTGAAGCACAAGGCTGATGGTTCCATTCACCGTTACAAGGCAAGATTGGTAGCAAAATGGTATACTCAGACCTATGGAGTGGATTACACAGAGACTTTTGCTCCAGGAGCAAAGCTCAATACTGTGCGCGTACTCTTGTCCTTAGCTACTAATCATGATTGGCCGCTGTTACAATTTGATGTCAAAAATGCATACCTCCATGGTGACCTCAAGGAAGAAATATACATGGATCCTCCGCGGGTATCACCTGTGACCTCTAAGGAAGGTGTGTTGTGCAAGCTACAGAAATCCTTGTATGGATTAAAGCAGTCTCCATGAGCTTGGTTCGGGAGGTTTGCTGCATCTATGAAGAAGTTTGGGTATATACAAAGTAACTCGGTTCATACTTTGTTCTGAAAGCGTCGCAAAGGTAAATTGACAGCTTTGATAATTTATGTTGATGATATGATTGTAACTGGAGATGATCAAGTAGAAATGCAGAGTCTTTAGAAATATCTTGCGTTTGAGTTTGAGATGAAATCATTAGGTGACTTGAAATACTTTCTTGGAATTGAAGTTGCCAGATCTAAGCATGGTATTTTTTTGGTCCCAAAGAAAGTATGTTTTGGACTTACTTGCAGAAACTGGAATGCTGGATTGTAAACCTATTGATACTCCTAGTGAACAGAATCGCAAGTTGGGGTTGTATCCCGATCAAGCTCCTACTGATAAGGAGCACTATCAACGGCTAGTGGGAAAATTAATTTATTTGGCTCATACACGTCCTGACATTGCATATGCAGTGAGTGTAGTGAGTCAGTTTATGCACTCACTTAGTGAAGACCATATGGGTGCCGTGACACGTATTTTGAGATATCTCAAAGGGATTCCTGGCAAGGGGTTAATGTTTTCCAAGTATGGTCATGCAGATGTGGAAGGGTACACAGATGCTGATTGGGAAGGTTCAGCTACATATAGGCGTTCAACATCTGGGTATTTTATGTTTGTTGGTGGCAATTCTGTTACGTGGAGAAGCAAGAAACAAAATGTGGTGTCTCGATCTAGTGCTGAGGCTGAGTATCAGGGGATGGCCCATGGCGTATGCGAGTTACTATGGTTGAGGAGATTATTGAGAGACCTTGGTTTTGGGCCTAAGAAACCCATGGATTTATATTGTGACAATACGGCTATGATTGCAATTGCTCATAACCCTGTACAACATGATCATACAAAGCATGTGGAGGTTGATCGAAATTTCATTAAAGAAAAGTTGGATGCGGAGATTGTTTCCTTCCCGTTCATCAGTTTCTAGATATCAGTTAGCCGATGTTCTTACGAAAGCTGTTTTACAAGTATCTTTCTCAACTCCCTTGACAAGTTGGGCATGCGTGACGTCTTTGCTCCAACTTGAGGGGGAGTGTTAGCGAGATATCCTAGCCCTATTAGGATATTTCCTTCTTATTCTATTAGGATTTATTTATTTCCTTTTATATAGATATTATGTAATTAGGATTCCTCTTATTTCCTAGTTTAACCCTAGGGTTTATAACCTTGTATTATAAATACCTCCTTTCGGAGAATGAAATACATTTGAAAATATTCTACCATATTGTTTGACTAATTTGGGACTTGGTGAGTTTTGGGAGGGTTGGGATTTTGGGCTCTTATTCCACGATTAAGCAACAATTAACAACAACTTTCTTCTTCGTCCTCTTCTTTTGGTGCTTCTTCTTGTTGTTGGTACCCTTGAAAGAGAGGGAGATGGTGAGAGAGAACAGGCTGAAAGATGGCAGAGGGGGAGGGGAGGGATGGCTGCAGGTTATTTGTTTATTTATTTATTTATAATTTAAGTTTTAATCTTATTAATTTATTTTTAAATATAGGCTTTTTATCACAAAACGTACCTGGCGTTTGCAAAACTATCAGATTGTATCCTTAAAGTTTTTTTGTATCACTCGTGATCCCTAACATTAATATGGGTGCTCTCAAATAGTCCCTCCGTCAAAAAAATCGTTAAATCCCCAATTTTATGAGGGATATAATCGTTAGATCAACTCCCTTTTACCTTCTCACCTTCTCTAGCAGTTGTCAGGTTTTCACAACCCTCTCCAGCACCTCAAGTGGGATCACAACCTCCTCCTGCACACAGTTCTTCATCCCAGCAAGCCTCAACATCACAAACTGTCCAAAGAAGGAAATTAAAGTCTCCTGTTCGGTTCATTTTTACACATGATTTTTCATGTTATTCACCCACTATTTTGAGTTAGTTCTTGACATTTTATAGCTTTTTACTTCTTTTTTGTGTTTTCTTAGATTTTACCTTGGTTGTGATGAAAATGAGCTAAAAGTGCATTATTAGTTATAAATTCTGTTTTTGTTCATTTTCGTAGGTCAACTTCTTGGCCTGGGATCAACATGCTCTGGTGCTCGGATGAGGTCATGATCTTCATGAGACTTGTTCCAATGGATGTTAACTACAACATATCCAAATTTGAGCTCCATTGGACAAGTATTGCCTATCCAACCAATCCAGCATGTTACCACAGCTCTGGAAATCCGGATTTGGCCAGCTTTTACCTCCTTTGTGTCATCTTAATTTCTTGTTACCATAACTCTTGGTAACAAGGAATTACCTTTGTAAATGAGATATTTTCTGAAGCTTTTGGCATCTTTGTGAGGACAAAGCTTCATCATGGCAAGGGGACAAGGGCAAAGGCTTTAAGGAAAGTATGAGTTTTATATTATATTTGTGAGCTGGAAATTGATGGGCAATGGAAAGGAAAGTGCAATCAGATTTTGGGAGAGGTTTTGAACGTGGGTAGCCAATTCATTCTATCATTCTACACATTGAGAGCAGATTTTGGAGAGTTTGGAGCTAGGAGAAAGCCAAGGTGCAGCCAAGCAAAGTGGAGAAGAAAGCTTCCACCATTGATGACCTTGAAGCTTTCACAATTTTCTCAAAATCTGTAAACTCTTTCTAATTTTATTTTGAGTTTGTATTTGGAATAAGTATGAGCAACTAAACTCCATAGCTAGGGCTTAGGTTGAAGCCCTAAACATGATTACCTTATTGTTTTGATACTTGAGTGTATGAATTTCTAGATATTGTTGATGAATTCCAATTCACCAAATTAATCTATCCTTGATGTGTGTTTTTCCTTGGTTGGCCATCTTTGAAAGCATGCTTCTTGAGATTGTTGGGATTATGTGTATCTTCATGTTATCCTAAGCAATAAATGGATGAAGTAAGAATCATCCATGTGAATTGGTTTCTTGAATACCTAATGTAAACACCATGCTATTAGGATTCTTGTGATGTTCATATTCTCTTTGAACTTAATGGGTTCTCCTTGTAATTGAATCGAAGTACGAACCATACCTAGGTTCGGTTATGGGGAGGGCACAAGTATTGTAGCACGAACCATGCACTTTACGTATATTAGAGAGAATCAATGCGTCTTGAGCCACGACCCATGGTCTTGATTGCGAACATCTTCATCAACACATTTAGAGTTCATCACTTGAGTATTCATGAACTTTGGTAGAATTGTTTAGGGTGGATTCCGAAACCCTAGTGTTTGTTACATTTTAATTTCACAATTTGATAATTCATCT
The DNA here is from genome assembly GCA_018703695.1 of Prunus fruticosa. Lineage (NCBI taxonomy): Eukaryota > Viridiplantae > Streptophyta > Magnoliopsida > Rosales > Rosaceae > Prunus > Prunus fruticosa. Next base: position 4,010,126 of record CM031921.1, on the reverse strand, counting down.
CTGCTATTCTCATTTAAATTCAAAGTCCATTTACTTTCATGCAATAGAAATAGGTCACTTGAACCAAACCAAAACCCCTCCCCCCAATGTGTGTGTGAGTTGTGTGTTTGATACGTTGTGTGTCTTGTTTACTGAATTCTGTTTATTTTAGTAACTGTTTTGGACTTTTGGTCCGCGCTGTGTTCTTCCATTTTCTGTGCTGATTCCAACCGTATAAAGAACGTGAAATTTGGATAAACGGTTGGAAAGTTATAGGCAAAACACTGGACAGAGGTCAAAACTGGAAAAATAGAAAAACGAATCTGTCCAAATGGTGATAAAAGGGTGATAGAAAGTGCTGTTTGTGTTTTTCTCTAGTTTTCTTGTATTGTTTCATTTCTTTTACACTTTTTTTACTCATTTTTAGTTTCCATTTTGCATTTGTGGTGTGTCAATTAAGTGTTCTTTACGTACTCAAATTAGAACTTATAGGAAGCCGACAAGTTCTTCGTGGGATCGAACCCCGTACTTACATAATCTATACTTCGATAGATCCGTGCACTTGCGGGTATTTTTAATTGGTTGTTTGCACATTAATTTGTGTCCTCTTAGGAATGCAACAATTTTTGGCGCCGTTGCCGGGGAACTGGCACGGTTGCTTATCTGTTTTGTTTGAGTATGTTTAGAGTACTTAGTTTTATTTTTGTTTATTGATTGTTGTTTCATTTTATCTTGATTTGTTTTTGTTTCTTTTTTCTTATAGGAACATCCGAGGAGTCACCTCCACCATCTCCAATGGCAGCCGCAACTGAAATTGTGGAACTTACTATGTAAGAATACTCCAATAAATTTGTGATGGAGGAAGCAAATGTTTTTGGCTCATTTCATAATGAGTTGCCTATGAATGAATATTTCCGACAAACATACAATCCGGAGTGGAGAAATCATTCAAACTTCTGGTGGACCGACAATCCAAATTTTCAACAAGGGTCATATCAACCATATCAAGGCCAACATAATACTTGTCCACCTTATGGTCAACCCCAATATTATAATCCACCACCACTTAGTCAATCTCATCAACCACCTCAAGGACCAACTTTGGAAGAAATTGTTGCTTCAATGGTTAGAAACACAGATAATTTCATCATGCAGAGGAATGACACTCACATGCAGAGGAATGATACCCACATGCAGAAAATGAATAAGGCCATTGCCAATCTAGAAAATCAAGTGGGGCAAATTGCTATAGCTTTGAGTAAAAGGGAAGTTGGGATGATGCCTAACCAAACAGTGATACCAACCGGGCATGAGCATGTTCAAGCAGTTACCTTGAGAACTGGTAAGGTAATTGGTGAAATTGATGGTTCTAAAAATTTGATTCACAATGTTGATGACATGCAGGTTGAACAAGTGACTGAGCCTAAAGAAAAGGATGGAAGCAACAAAGAGAAAGATAAACAAGCAGCTTCTTCATCCAAATGGATCCCAAAGCATGAACTTGCAAGAAGGGCAAGAAAGGAGAAGGTAAGTCGTGAACCTACTGAATGAAGATATCTTACATGCTCCTTTTCCTCACAGGTTGATGAGTTCTAGGAAAAATCAACATGCCAAGGACATATTGGAAACTTTCAAGCAAGTGCAAGTCAATATTCCTTCCTTGGATGCAAACAAGCTCAAGGAATGCGAAACTGTTGCATTAACGGAAGAGGTTTCTGCTGTTTTGCAAAGGAAGCTTCCTCCCAATTTGAAAGATCCAGGAAGTTTCACAATTCCTTGTATAGTTGGTGATAAATTGTTTGAGGAACCTTTAATTGATTTCGGTGCTTCAATTAATCTAATGCCATATTCTGTTTTTGAAGTACTAAAGGAAGACAAGCTGAACATCCATGTTCCAAGCACCAATCATATGTTCAATGTCACTCCTTCTACTCAAATGAGAAGGCCACCCGACCCTAAATATGTGCCTCCTCCATCTAATCCACGTATTGAAGAGCGCTTAAAATTGCTTTTGAAACCTACTCATGTGCATAAAAAGAAAAGAATACGAAATGGGTTGATTAGATGGCAAAGGGATTTGAAGAAACTTCATGTTCGGCACAAGGAGGCGATTGAGCCAAAACCCCCCAAGTGACCCAAGTATGTTGGAAGTCCGGCAAAAGACTTTAAGCTTAGCGCTTCTTGGGAGGCAACCCAAGGTGAATAGAAGAAGTTTGTTGTCGTCCTAATCGCTTCAAAGTGGAGTTTCTCTAGACTCAAACTTACTTTTATTTTACTTTATTTATTTATTTTCCTTTTGAGTTAGGATTTCAATCTCCAACCAAGGTAATTTCGATTTTCTTGTTGTTTCTCTTTGTTTTTCTTACTTTTACTTTCCTTTACTTGTTTGTGTTTCTATTTTGTTGTTAAGTTTGGGAAGTAGATTGCTTCATGATTGCACACACTGAACTTTGGCTCAAATGCTTATTTCATTCCATACATGTGATTCCAAACACAAACTTGAAAAAAAAAAAAAAAAAAAAAAAAAAAAAACATAAATTTCTCAATCACATGTTCATTGTTGCATTTTGCACCACCTGAGGCTTCTGCTAATTGCCTCTATCTGTTCTTGCTTGTAGAATCTGCAGCAGCTCTACATGATCATCATTCCTTTTTGCAGCATCTCTACATGCTGGTTGGCACTGTAGAGCCGCTTCTGGAGGTCCGCCACCAGAGCTTTCAGGGCCGCCACCTCCTCACTCAGTGCCCCGCACTCTCGTGTCTCGCCAGGAGGCGCATGCCCAAATTTGTGGCCGAGACCGCGTTGAGCACGGTTAGATTGTGGGACTCGTCCACTGCCATCCTGCCAGACCTCTGCGCCACATGCAGGTGATCCCGACTGTAAGTCTCCTCGAGGTCATGCCTTCCGGAGGTCCGCCCTACACGGCACCGCCTCAGAGAAGTTTGAGGCCGAGCCATGGTGGTATGAGGAGTTTGGGAAGATAGGGTTTGGAGGAGCCCGTATCTGGGCATTTGGTGGTGCAAGCGACAACTCAAGGTTAAGGTCATCAACAAGCATATCTGGGGATGCCATTGATTTTTCTTTGGGCTTTTTGATGGTTTTTCTTGAGTTTGCAGGTTGAAATGCAGGATGCTCCTTCTTTCAACCGAGAAATGGTTTAAATAGACATATGCTCATAAGGGAGCCGACACCACTTTGCATTTCCTGCGCAATTTGCGGTTGCGTCCAGTTAAAAGGGGAAGCATTTCTACTTTCGCTTTGCTTTCTTTTCCTCCCTGTTTTCTGGTGCATTATGTTTTGATTTCTTTTTAGTTTGTCGTTTTTGTTTTATTTTCAGTTGGGGAAGTGTGATTTGTGTCTTTTTCGTTTGTCGCATTCCTTTTATTCCGGTTTGGGAAGTGCGTTTTGTTTTTCTTCTTTGTCTTTTGCAACTTTCTTTTATTTTATTTCCGGAAACGAGAAATTTAAAAATTAAAAAAAAAAAAAAAAAAAAAAAAAAAAAAACAAAACAAAAAACAATTACACGGAAAGGGCAAAGACAACCAGGCACACCACTAATACATTAGCAATTATTCTTTCACGTGCTCGGTTTCTCGGCCATTGGACCTTTGAGTTTAGCCCTATGGCTATCCTCTTCCGGGGCTTCACGCACAGCCTCTTGGGGCTCATCACTCGAGCTCCCAAAGATCGCACTCTTAGCTTGAGCGTACCTACTCTCGCGATCTATTTTCTTGCGTTTACCCGGTCGGTCTATGTCCTCCAGCTGCTTTCTCATGTCATGGGCGTAAACACTTACCATCTTTGAGAGATTTTTGTTCTCTTCCCGCAACGCCTCCAGCTGGTGTCGATTCACCTCTAGTATCCTTGCCCTTTCTGTTTTTAAACTTTTAATAATACTCTGGCACTCTTCAACCATACTTCGCTCTGCCGCCAACTGACCTCTTAGCACCTCCACCTCATGGGACTTCGCAAGTAGGCGATGACCCACACTTGCGACTGTTGCAGTGCTTTGCACGCTTAGTGCCAGAGCATCGCTCACGACCCGGTTGTCATCCCTTGATCCCAGCACCCGTATATCCTTGGGAGTCACTAGATTTCTAGCAACTCCAAGGGCAACATCGTTGTCCAGCAGTATCGAGTCATTCACTGTCACGTGCCCCCGTGTAGAGGCAAAGTAGGGCATCCACACTGGTGCCACCTGCTTGGCCCCGAGTCTGAGTCGGTGGAGCTAGGTTGAGATCCAACGAGAATGGGTAGGAAGAAGCCATTTGAACTTTCTTTTCTTTTGTTCTTTCTTTTCTCTGTTGTGTGTTTCTACGTTTGTGTGTTTTTCCCCAACTCTTTCTCTTCTTCTTTTATAGAGTTAGTTTCTTTGTAACCCTAGACACGCGCTTCTGCGTTTTGCGCGGCCCTTACGGCCTATCCCTTAGGTCACCTCACCTGGTCCCCAACCCCTTTAATTACAGTTCCGCCTTTCAGCGCTTTTGAGAAACGAAAGTCGTCACGCCTTCCTATGAAGCCAATAATTCTGGCTTGGGACCGTGAGAGAGACCTCTGCTTGTCGACACGTCTCTCACTTTGTATCCCGTGACTCACAGGTGCCGAGACATCGGGGCCCATTTTTTCTATTTTTCTGAGTTCTCGCTCTTTGTGCTTCTGACTTGGTTTCTTTGTCTTATTACTCTCTTCGCTTTTGGGCTTTCGTTTGGGTTGGGCTTTCATTTTGGTTTGTGTGTTTCTTTGGGTTGGATTTCTGCGTGCGTAGGGCTATTGTTAGGGCTTACTGTTTGGTTTTGTTTGGTGTTATTTTATTTTGTTTTGTTTTGCAACTGTGTTGTAATTGTTTTTCTTGTGTGTTCTTGTATTTACTTGATTTATTCCCTTTATTTCTTGTTATAACATTGTTGATGCCTAAATTCTTTAACATTGAGGACAATGTTTATTTCTAAGTTTGGGAAGGGATAGCAAGTCTTTTTCGTTTCACTTAAATTCTTACTTTATTTTATTTTGTTTTCTTTTCTGTTTTGAGTCTTTTTGTTTTCAAGTCACTTTCCGGACATATATGATGAGATTGTGATGAATGTTTACATGACTTGATTGAAAATTTTGTATTAAAAAATAAAAATAAAAAAATAAAAAAATAAAAAATTTGTTATTCACTAAATGGCATCATTCTAGCATGATATGTTTGAAACCCTCTATGCACTTGCCATTTGTTTCATAATTCTCCAGTTGAGGGACTTGCATGATCCAAAGAATTGTATCAAGCATGAATTAGACTTGTATAACCATAAATAATGTGAGCTTTGAGCCTTTTGCTTCAATTCATGAGTGTTATACACGTATTCTTTTTTTTTCTTGTCATCCGAGTTGTTGTTTGATCTCATTATTCATTGACTTGGTTGAGCACTTAAAAGACATTCATTATTGTGCAATTTGATTACATGACATTTGAGAAATGATATTAAGGCCCTCTTTGGACCGTTTGTGCCTTTCAAGCTAACCCTATGCATGCGTAAGCATGATTTTCCATTGTTAACCACCTTGAGCCTATATGTATGCCTTTTCTTTCAAGTAACCAATTTTTACTTCTAGCCTTAGCCTGAAAAACAAGAATTTACCTTTCTAAGGAACTCGTGAGCTTTAATTTAGATGTGTTTTTCATGCTAAGTTTGGGAAGTTTGTTAAAAAAAAAAAAAAAAAAAAAAAAAAAAAAAAAAAAAGGAAGAGTACTTCACTCAAAGGGTGAAAGAAAAGAGAAAAGTTGTGGTGGCAATGGTTTCAAATTCAATTCCATGTTTCTTGGTTGTTCGAATGGAAGGAAGGAGTGTGAATCATAATTAGTGGAGGTATAAGGCTTTGTGGTCTATTTGATCACCTAAAAAAACATGAATGAAAATCTCAAGCGTGATGTTTCAAAGTCTTTTAGTCAACGATTATATGCTCTTACATTGTGAGTTCCTTGGACTTTGTTGTATCCATATCCTTCATTTCTCACTCACCTTACACCCTTAGCCCCATTACAACCTATAATAAAGACCTAAATTGATCCTAAATATCATGTGGTTGAATTGTACACATTCTGCTTTTAAGTGTTTGGCATCCTTCTTGAGATCATATTCATGCATGTTTTTCATCTTGCCAATTGTGAGTTAAGTCCCGTATGGTTTAACTCTATTCTCATATTTACTATTGAGTGATGCATTGTACCCCTCTTCCGAGTGATTCATTTGTGAGAGGACAACTTTTGTGAGATTTGAAGTTACATTTGTGCTTGGTATGATTTTTGAAGTTGTGTGAAAACTGAAATTGGAGAATGAGTTCCATTTGGCCATCACACTACTACACTTTGAACATGTTGTGTTCTGAACTTTGCTGCCTTGTGAATAATGTCTAAACTGAGTTTTTCTTGTGAAAACTTTTGAGTCGTTTGCATGAGTCGCTCTCTCTTTGGAAAGTGTTCGGAAAGTTTGTTTAGAGTCTTGTTTTAGTTTCTGTTTTGCTCGAGGACTAGCAAAAGATAAGTTTGGGAAGTTTGTTCGGTTCATTTTTACACATGATTTTTCATGTTATTCACCCACTATTTTGAGTTAGTTCTTGACATTTTATAGCTTTTTACTTCTTTTTTGTGTTTTCTTAGATTTTACCTTGGTTGTGATGAAAATGAGCTAAAAGTGCATTATTAGTTATAAATTCTGTTTTTGTTCATTTTCGTAGGTCAACTTCTTGGCCTGGGATCAACATGCTCTGGTGCTCGGATGAGGTCATGATCTTCATGAGACTTGTTCCAATGGATGTTAACTACAACATATCCAAATTTGAGCTCCATTGGACAAGTATTGCCTATCCAACCAATCCAGCATGTTACCACAGCTCTGGAAATCCGGATTTGGCCAGCTTTTACCTCCTTTGTGTCATCTTAATTTCTTGTTACCATAACTCTTGGTAACAAGGAATTACCTTTGTAAATGAGATATTTTCTGAAGCTTTTGGCATCTTTGTGAGGACAAAGCTTCATCATGGCAAGGGGACAAGGGCAAAGGCTTTAAGGAAAGTATGAGTTTTATATTATATTTGTGAGCTGGAAATTGATGGGCAATGGAAAGGAAAGTGCAATCAGATTTTGGGAGAGGTTTTGAACGTGGGTAGCCAATTCATTCTATCATTCTACACATTGAGAGCAGATTTTGGAGAGTTTGGAGCTAGGAGAAAGCCAAGGTGCAGCCAAGCAAAGTGGAGAAGAAAGCTTCCACCATTGATGACCTTGAAGCTTTCACAATTTTCTCAAAATCTGTAAACTCTTTCTAATTTTATTTTGAGTTTGTATTTGGAATAAGTATGAGCAACTAAACTCCATAGCTAGGGCTTAGGTTGAAGCCCTAAACATGATTACCTTATTGTTTTGATACTTGAGTGTATGAATTTCTAGATATTGTTGATGAATTCCAATTCACCAAATTAATCTATCCTTGATGTGTGTTTTTCCTTGGTTGGCCATCTTTGAAAGCATGCTTCTTGAGATTGTTGGGATTATGTGTATCTTCATGTTATCCTAAGCAATAAATGGATGAAGTAAGAATCATCCATGTGAATTGGTTTCTTGAATACCTAATGTAAACACCATGCTATTAGGATTCTTGTGATGTTCATATTCTCTTTGAACTTAATGGGTTCTCCTTGTAATTGAATCGAAGTACGAACCATACCTAGGTTCGGTTATGGGGAGGGCACAAGTATTGTAGCACGAACCATGCACTTTACGTATATTAGAGAGAATCAATGCGTCTTGAGCCACGACCCATGGTCTTGATTGCGAACATCTTCATCAACACATTTAGAGTTCATCACTTGAGTATTCATGAACTTTGGTAGAATTGTTTAGGGTGGATTCGAAACCCTAGTGTTTGTTACATTTTAATTTCACAATTTGATAATTCATCTCTGCTATTCTCATTTAAATTCAAAGTCCATTTACTTTCATGCAATAGAAATAGGTCACTTGAACCAAACCAAAACCCCTCCCCCCCAATGTGTGTGTGAGTTGTGTGTTTGATACGTTGTGTGTCTTGTTTACTGAATTCTGTTTATTTTAGTAACTGTTTTGGACTTTTGGTCCGCGTTGTGTTCTTCCATTTTCTGTGCTGATTCCAACCGTATAAAGAACGTGAAATTTGGATAAACGGTTGGAAAGTTATAGGCAAAACACTGGACAGAGGTCAAAACTGGAAAAATAGAAAAACGAATCTGTCCAAATGGTGATAAAAGGGTGATAGAAAGTGCTGTTTGTGTTTTTCTCTAGTTTTCTTGTATTGTTTCATTTCTTTTACACTTTTTTTACTCATTTTTAGTTTCCATTTTGCATTTGTGGTGTGTCAATTAAGTGTTCTTTACGTACTCAAATTAGAACTTATAGGAAGCCGACAAGTTCTTCGTGGGATGAACCCCGTACTTACATAATCTATACTTCGATAGATCCGTGCACTTGCGGGTATTTTTAATTGGTTGTTTGCACATTAATTTGTGTCCTCTTAGGAATGCAACATCTCCAGCAAAGAAAGGAAGGCAATGGAGAGTTTGAGATGATGTTTTATGGAACTGTAATTGGAAAGTGGTCTAAGGTTTTTGATGTATGATATTGTTTTTTGATGGAAGCTTTCTAGGCGTTAAAGTGATGGAACTGAAAGTGGTTTTTGATGGAAGTGGTCTAGGATTTTTGTATGTATGGAAGTGATTTTTGATGGAAGTCTTGTAGGGGTTAATGTGATGGAACTGAATGTGGTTGATGATGTAATTGAAAGTGATTTTTTATGTATGTAAGTGGTTTTTGATTTATGCAGTTGGTTCAATTTGTTCACAATGGTTCGTAGTTTAGTTTATTCAATTTGTTCAACGTGTGTTGTTTGTAGTGCAATTTGGTCATGTTCTTCCCTTCCATTTTCATCGCTTGTTCTTCGTCCAGAGTAAGACATTCTTTTAGCATGTGAAAATGGAATTGCAGCTTCAGTTGCCCTCCAATTCCAACAAGAAATGGAGGGAAATGGTTCCAAATTGGTGGCAAATGGGGATTTAATGATTTTTTTTTACGCAGGGACTATTTAAGAGCACCCATATTAACGTTAGGGACCACAAGTGATAGAAAAAAACTTTAAGGATGCAATCTGATAGTTTTCGCAAACATCAGGGACATTTTGTGATAAAAAGCCTTAAATATATTATACTTCAATTTTATATTGAAGTTAATTATTTTTAACTTAATATTAAATATTTTTTAATTAATGAAATTGACGGAATTGAGACATTGGACTTGATTTGTTAACAGCTGCAACTATAGTGACCAAATCAGGAAAATTGAAATCAGAGTGACCAAATTTGATTTGAGCCAAACCCCAGTGACCAAAAATGTAATTAACCCAAAATTTGTTAATGGACATGCTGAGTTGGATAGTTTGACTTTTCTCAATACCCATTTTACCCCCAGTAATGTCCCTTGTTGCTTCTTTGCTCTTAGAACAATAGTTTGGGTTTGCTCTTCGATTTCATTGCTACTTTCTTTCCCCCTGGTCATACGTCACTCTCTTCTTTGTTTTAAAGTGCTGCTATTTTCACCCCATGTCTTTAAGGGTGGGCATCGAGACCAAAAAATGGGAGGTATTTTTGTCCCATGAAGTTGAGTAAAGAGTTAACAAACTGGCACCACACCAAACTGGATCGGTCCCAACAAATTCCGATCTCGATTTTACACCTTCAAACACCAAATCGGATCGAACCAGACCCGCTGAATTTATTTATGAATTTTTTAAATAGTCCAACTCTATTTTAGTAACCCAATTAGCTTAGAAAAGCTTAATAGCCCAACACCAAGCCTTATCGATACCCCAAATTCGAAGCCCAGTTTTTTAGGCTGTTTTTGTAAAGTTTTCCTTTCTCCCATTTTCTTTTTGAGCAAACAATAAAAAAAAACCCATAAAGGTTTGGGGTCATTCTCAATATGGGCCATGAGATTTCGATTGCATCAATTTACACCTTAGTGTTTTCAAATCTGACCAATTTAAGCCTTCCATTAAGTTGAATGTTTGGCTAGACGTGAACTAATGACGTGTCCACCGTGGACCCAACTACTAACCAATTCCTAAAGGCTTATTTATGTACATGTCCCCTGTGCTTTCAAACTTGTCTCAGATTACCACATGCGCTTTGAAATGTCTCAAAATACCCCCCACGCTTTTAAAAACCGTCTCACGTTACCCATTTCGTCAGGATTCTAGACGTTCCGTTACATGCTTTGGGCCCCACTTCGTTTTAATCCTTAACATTGGAGAATAAGGGTTTTTTCAGCTTCAGAAAATGGGAAAGGGGTATTTGAGTGAGAAGGGGAAATTTGGATGGGAAACCAAAAGAAGATGAGAGGAAAGAGAAAGAGGATGACTCTGTAGAAGTTCAATATAAGATGTGGGAGAGCTGCAAGATTGAAAAGAAGGAATTCTCGTCGAGAGGGAACAAGAGGAGGAATCCTTTGAAGAGGAAGTGGACTCAAAGGTTTGGGGTGGTGAGGAGGGGTTGGATCAGATTAATGGAGTTACTACAACCGAAAGCATTGAATGATGGCAGAATCTCTCCATCAAAGAAGAAGGCAGCAACAGAAGAAGAAGAAGCCTTTACTCCGCAAGTTTGGAAGTCTACTCAAGAAGAAGAGCACAAGCAACTAGAAGTAGAGAGACCAGTTTTGCCCAACTTGTGCCCAACTATTTGTTCTTTGTAGTTTGTATCTTCAAGGCGAAGGATTAGGAACTGGGTATAGATTACAAGCTACAGGAGCAGCAACTTAGCCTAAACAGTGATTTCTTCTCTAGATTCTCCCAAAATTCGAACCCCACCTCAGATTTTGATAAGCCCTAGCATTCTTCTCCAAATTTACCATTCTCACCCAAATACCCCCTTTCCCCTTTTCTGAAGCTGAAAAAACCCTTATTCTCCAATGTTAAGGATTAAAACGAAGTGGGGCCCAAAGCACGTAACGGAACATTTATAATCCTGACGGAATGAGTAACGTGAGACAATTTTTAAAAGTGTGGGGGGTATTTTGAGATGTTTCAAAGCCCATGTGGTAATCTGAGACAGTTTGAAAGTCCAGGGGGCATGTACATAAATAAGCCATTCCTAAATTTTTATATATATAAAATAACATAAAATTACAAATTTTTAAAAAAAAGATTAAAAAACCCCAACCCCTTCCCTCCCCAACAACCCAACGAAGGGAATAAGATCAAAGCCAATTTGACTTTTTTGTTGTTTCAATGCACATGGGTATCAAACCCACTCAAAGTTATGGGACTTATCCAATCCCACTTTTGATTTTTTTTTTTTAAATTGAATTTTTTTGGTTCAACAAAAAGATGAAACATCATGGGATAGCGTGCAATATTGTCTGCTTTGTATATATATGCAGACAATAGGTATCTGGGTCACTCGTAGAGTCATTTTGCTTTCTTCATTAACCTGAATGAAAATTAGCCAACTTTATAGCTGCATGTTGCATGACTTGATATAATCATGTCAATCAATAACATCAGACCGTTTTAGTATTCTCTTGAAATGTATTTTGAAATGTACAGGATAGGGGGTGGGGTAAATTTGAAGAGAATTAAGAGCATCTCCAGCATAGTTGCTATACTCTGATTCTTAATCATTTTGGCTAGAATGAGGGCAAAACACAACTCCAACAGACTTGCTATTAAGCTCTCTATTTTAGACAACTTTCTATTTGAGTTCGGTGGCTCTCTACATTTAGAGAGGAGGAGAGAGAAATTGAGGGTCCTCAGAAGTAATTTTACAAATGCATAAATTTGTCTTTAAAATTTTGAAGATAAGGTGAGTGGGGAAATAGGACAAGAGATGGAAATAGCAGCACTCAATGGAAATAATGGAAAGGAATGAAGAACGTGAATCATTCAAAACGCATGAGAAATTGAAGAATAATTTGAATCACTAATCGAAACAACATTCACACGCGGTGGCATCCGTAAGACTATAACAATTGTATGGTGTCTGTTTGTAGAGGTGGCATCCGTAAAAATGGACCACATGTGGGTCTGCCTTCTGAAAAAGATTGTACAAATTAATTAATGGTGAGAAAAATGGGGTGAAATGTCTACTCTTCTTCTTCAGCAAAGTGATACAATGAAATGACTACGGCTAATGAGAGGGTTGTTGAGTTCTGAGGCGGGTGGAAAGGGCGGTCCTAGAGAAACTCCCAAACACTATAAATATATACCGTCAAGCCACAAAAGCTCAAACACTTTTGTTTTTATTTTAAAGTTTTCAAAATTTTCCTTTTTTGTAGTACTAGTTTCAAGCCCACTTATGTAATGATGTCCCCATGCGCCCTCGTAGTTCAGGTGAACCGTTTGAAGCCACAACTTATAACACCGGCAAAGCCAACACCTCATGAAACAAAGCTACTCTCAAATATTCATGACCAGGAAAGCCTTAGGTTTCAAATTCCAGTCATAATGTCTTACAAGAACAATAATGACCAGGAACCTACAGATCTGCACACCCAAAAAATGTGATTAAAGGTACAAATGAGGAGAAATGAAATGAAGAAACACAAGTCAATGGTTGATAATCAAATGTCAAAGTCAACGGTCAAAAGTCAACATGTTGACCGGAGCAATTGACCAATGTCAAATAGTTCGACTAGGTCAATTAAGTAAGACTATAATTATAATTTAATAGTTAAATTATAATTAAAAGATTAATTATGGAATTAATATTGACATATATAAATATTGGATTGGGCTTTTAAATATGATTTAAAAGGAAAGACAAAATAACCCAAAAGGATATTGGGCCCAAGGGATAATTGACATAAGATGACATGACTCATGGACCAAAATAGAGCCCCAATACCCACCCAAAATTTGGCACCTAAGATCAAGTCCACTCATGAAGGCTAAGTTAAGGCAAAGGCAAGGGGATGGCTGCCACTATTCACGCCTTTTTGGTTCCACCCCAAAAGGCTAGGGCAAGGGCAAGAAAAAAAAATTATTATGCAACAAAATATAAACAATTTAGAAAGTGAATAAAATTGTTATGTATTTATAGGGAAAACATCCATAATTTTTTGGTATTTTTTTGGATTTTTTTTGAATTTTTTTGCTTGCTGACGTCAGCGTGACATCGACATTGACGTCAGCGCCTTCGGGCTTGAGCCCAAGCAGGATTTGCCTGTGGGCTCGCCTAGGCTGGTGGGTCCCATGCCTTGCCCGGGCTTGAGGCTGCACGCTAGAGGCCTGCTGGCTGGCCTGGGGGCGTTTTGCCCGTTTTTGAAGCAAGGGTGACTTGCTCTAAGGGGAGCTCTCCCCTTGCCTTTTTGTGTCGTCCTATTTAAACTAAGTGTTAGAGAAAACCTAGCAAGGGTTTTTGGTTTCCTACTTTAGTTGATGAGTGATTATCTTTGTATCTCATATTCCATAAACCAAAAATTGGTTCAATCAAGAAGTAGACTAGCATCCATACTTCTTGATTGCCTTCTCTTCATCCCTAGGAGCATTTGGTGTGGTAAGGTAGAGGACTCCAATCTTGGAGCCTTAAGGTGAAGGAGTCAGAATTAAGAGAAAGAAAAGGTCTTTCCAACAAAGGTGTTCATTCTTGAGAAATCAAGAAAATGTCATCAAGGGTAAAGATCTATTCCCTTTTTCCCTTTTCTATTTGTGTTCAAAGAGACTAGGCTAAGATACTTGGTTTAAAATGAAAAAGGTTTAGCTCAACTAGTATAAACAAAATAAATCCACCATTTAGAATGTTTTTGTTGTATAGGTTGTGGCTAAAATTTATTTTCTAAGCATTAGATGCATGTTTCCTTCAAGTGGTATCAAGATCTCTTTGAGCCTTTTATTTTGGTTATTGGTTTTAATATGGGCTTGTTTTCAAACTTATGTGATATATGTGTTAGATTTTCTTTTAATATTGGTTTTATTGGTTTTATAATTTATTTTTTTAAAAGGTTAAAAAGAACCCAACCCATTCCCTCCTCAAAAACTCAATGAAGGGAATAAGATCATAGCCAATTTGACTTCTTTGTTGTTTCAATGCACGTGGGTATCAAACCCACTCAAAGTTGTGAGACTTATCCAATCCCACGTTTGTGTTTTTTTTTAATTGAATATTTTTTATTTCATCGAAAAGATGAATAATCATGGGATAGCCTGCAATATTGTCTGCTTTGTATATTAGTTTGATTTAGGTATCTGGTTCACTCGTAGAGTCATTTTGCTTTGTTCATTAACCTGAATGAAAATTAACCAACTTTATAGCTTCATGTCGCATGACTTGATATAATCATGTCAATCAATAACATCAGAGCGTTTTAGTATTCTCTTGAAATGTATTTTGAAATGTATAGGATAGGGGGTGGGGTTAAATTTGAAGAGAATTAAGAGCATCTGTAGCAGAGTTGCTATACTTTGATTCTTAACCATTTTGGCTAGAATGAGGCCAAAACGCAACTCCAAACTTGCTATTAAGCTCTCTATTTTGGACAACTCTCTATTTGAGTTTGGTGGCTCTCTACATTTAGAGAGGAGGAGAGAGAAATTGAGGGTCCTTAGAAGTAATTTTACAAAGGCATAAATTTATCTTTAAAATTTTGTAAATAAGGTGGGCGGAAAAATAGGATAAGAGATGGAAATAGCAACACTCAATGGAAAAGAAATGAAAAACGTGAATTATTCAAAACGCATGAGAAATTGAAGAATAATTTGAATCACTAATCGAAACAACATTCACACGCGGTGGCATCCGTAAGACTAACAATTGTATGGTGTCTGTTTGTAGAGGTGACATCCGTCAAAATGGACCACATGTTGGTCTGCCTTCTGAAAAATGTTGTACAAATTAATTACTGGTGAGAAAATGACACAATTAAATGACTACGGCTAATGAGAGGGTTGTTGAGTTCTGAGGCGGGTGGAAAGGGCGGTCCTAGAGAAACTCCAAAACACTATAAATATATACCGTCTGTCAATTGATGTCAAGCCACGAAAGCTCAAACACTTTTGTTTTTATTTTAAAGTTTTCAAAATTTTATTTTGTAGTACTAAGTTTTCAAGCCCACTCAGTTGTGCAATGATTACCCCATGCGCCCTCGTATTTCAGGTGAACCGTTTGAAGCCAGAAATTATAACACCGGCGAAGCCAACACCTCATGAAACAAAGCTACTCTCAAATATTGATGACCAGGAAAGCCTTAGGTTTCAGGTTCCAGTCATAATGTCGTACAAGAACAATCCTTCAATGAAAGGAAACGACCCCGTTGAGGTGATCAAGGAAGCATTGAGTCGGGCATTAGTGTATTACTACCCTATGGCTGGCAGGCTCAGGGAAGGGCCTAACAGAAAGCTTATGGTGGAGTGCAATGGAGAAGGTGTCTTGTTCATAGGGGCTAATGCTGACGTCACGCTTGCGCAACTCGGGGACACGATTGCACCCCCTTCTCCATTCTTAGAGGAGTTTCTTTATAATGTTCCAGGCTCTGATGGGATTCTTGGTTGCCCTCTGTTGCTGATTCAGGTGAGTATTTGTTAGTTAACTGCAGGTTAATTAATATCTGTTTTATACAAATGAAAGTTTCTGATTGCTGGAATTTACTTCCATGGAATCTTTGCCTCTTTATGGATTTGAAGTAAAGGTCCATTACTGTTAATTTGTACCATGTGAACAGTGAACTGTGTATCAGAAGTGTGTATGGTCCTAAATAAAACCATCTACTGACTTGTAAGATTGGTCGTACCTTCGCCACCGGTTAGTACAGGATATCAACATTTTGAAAAAGATTAATCAGATTTACAAGCTGAAAAGTAAAACTGTTTTACTCTTTTTTTTTGTATTTCTTTTTTTTCTAAAATAGAATGAGAGGTGGCATTAGCCCACATGTTAGCCCATAAAAGAATGAGGGGACATTTTTGTTATGGGGATTATATCGGCCTCGTATTTGTTTCATGATTAATTTGGATACCTGGTGGTCTAGAGTGGTGAGGAGCAAACGTAAAAGGCGACAGGCGCGACAGAGGGAGGATTGGTTGTAAGTAAAACATGAGTGTTCTGAACTTTTGTGTCAAAATAAATAAATTGATGCTTAGCACATGTGTCAATTTTAATTAAAAATTTTATGTCGAAATAAATAAATTGATGCTTAGCCCATGTGTCAATTTTAATTAAAATCTGATTATGTGGCTGATACCACCTCATTTGGGACTCAAATTTGGGGTATAAATTTGGTGTCCCTAGCAGTACTCATATACAAGACCCTTGCTGAATCTATTATGCAGCAAAATATCTTGAGATAAAAAATTACACTGAGAGTATGAAGGAAAAAGCCCAGTGATTAATTCAAGCTTCTACAATATACAGGTAACCCGTCTTTCATGTGGAGGTTTTATACTTGCATTGCGCCTAAATCACACAATGTGTGACGCAGCTGGGCTTGTCCAGTTCTTGAACGCCGTTGGGGAGATGGCACAAGGCGCACAAGCGCCTTCTACTACACCAGTGTGGGAGCGAGATCTCTTGGGTGCTCGACATCCGCCACGAATTACGTGTGTGCATCATGAATATGAAGAAGGGACTGATGCTCAAGGCTCGTTTCCAAGCACTAACAAGCCAAACATGGTCCAACGATCTTTCTATTTTGGGGCCAAGGAGATAAAGGCCATTCGGAATCATATTCCCCCACAATTATCAACCTGCACTACATTTGATTTGATAACAGCTTGTTTGTGGAAATGCCGCACACTTGCACTTAGAATGAATCCAAAACAAGTTGTTCGCCTTTCATGCTTAGTCAGTGCACGCGGTAAGCGCCACAATGTACGTCTTCCCTTGGGATATTATGGAAATGCGATTGCATTTCCTGCTGCAGTTTCAGAGGCTAAAGCTGTATGTACAAATCCATTGGGATATGCTTTGGAGTTGGTAATGAAGGCAAAAGCTACAGTGAATGAAGAGTACATGAGATCAGTTGCAGATCTTATGGAAATAAGAGGACGACTACCAAAATATCCATTGAAAGGAAACTTCATAGTTTCCGATAACACGCGTGCAGGTTTTGGAGAGGTCAGTTTTGGTTGGGGCAAGCCGGTATTTGGTGGACCTGCGAAGGCCTTGAATTTGATTAGCTTCTATGTTCAACACAAATGCAACGACGAGGATGGGGTATTGGTACCAATATGCTTGCCATTATCGGACATGGAGAGATTTCAGCAAGAGCTCGAGAGGATGACTGTGGAGACTGTGCAGACTATGGAGGATATATATGATACAAAATCAGCTAAGATCGTGTCAAGGATGTAACAAATTTTCTCAAATTTTATATTTCTAGTATGATGTCAATGGATTTCGGAATGTACCATATACATTAGATGCAAAGGCTTATGTGTGTGTATATGCATAGCCGCTTTTCTTTTTGTGCTATCTCATGTCAGGTTATTGTTATTTTCGTGCATATGTATGCTTGACTTTTTCTATGAGCTTTATTCCAACAAAAACTATTGGTGTTGTAGTTGGATGACCATTTTTGGAGTGAAGTTAGCGAGATCAAACTTTCTCCACCGCTGGCCGCCGCTGGACGGCCAGCCCCTAGCCGGTCACCCATGCCACTACCTCTAGCAACCTGCAGGCTGAACGACGAAGGCCCTTCCCCCAACTTACTGCCTTGGAAATCTATCACTGCCAAATTCCTAAAGGCTTATTGGCTTATTGGCCTTCGTATGAAGCCTATATTGCCATAGAGGATTCAGTTTATTCTTCAATACCATAAACCCACCTCCTTTTAGATCCTCAATCTATTTCATTGAACCCTTCATCGAGAGAGAGAGAGAGACAAGATCAACCATGGCAATTATTAGGTCTACTAGATGATGATTCTCAAGCCTCCTTTTTAATGTTCAAGGTTGTGTTGAGAAATTGTAAGGTAAAGAGATATGAAATATGGGGAAAAAAAGATGAGCCACAACCATGACAGGCCGTGGGGGTGGGGGTACTTGTCGGCGAGGAAGGGTTGAGGCTGCTATTTTTTTTTCTTCAATAAGACACAGGGCAAAAATTGAGTTGGAGTATCACCAGTTGACATGGTTATACGGTACCATTCTATAATTTTTTATTCGAGTGGTATAGGATTAGCACATCAGTTGGTTATACTTCCGCTCAAAATTTCCCACTTGGCATTTTTATACAAAAGTAAAACTTTTCTTTTCCGAGTTGGATTTCCAACTCCAATTTTACCCTACAACTTTAATGACCCTCCTCGTCCCCATCTATCCATCCCCTCCCATTTTTTCATTCACCTCCCCCTCTTGTTCAGCTATGCCATGCCTGCACTGCATATACGAATTTGGCTCCAGGGCTGTTGCAATCTACACATAGACTAAATACAAAACTCGGTCTTTTCACTTTTAAGGTAATGTTTGAACATTTCGGATGCGTGAAGTATTTTCGCACAATGGTTTTGGTATTAAACCCGTAGTTAAGCAAGTTGACCAATGACAGTTTCTTACAATTAATCAGAACTACTTTTTCATTTAGATTTGTACAACAGTTTTAAGCATTTACCTTGTGCATGAGAACAATAGAATAAGACATTCGTGTCACATGAAATGGATGTCAGTGACGTTAACTCACATCTAACTACAGAAGGCAGATACGTGGCCCTTGGATGAACAGAATTGTGCAAACGATTTCTTTCTCCATCTAAAATGTGTAAGGGTTACGACGATCATCAATTGTCTTCATTTTCTGTCAAAGCAGTTCATGCACCAGTACACATTGAATGTACAGACGTAGCTAGCTATAGCCTATATGACAAGTCCCCGTCCAGGTTACGTCTTGATATACATTCGACCCAAAAAAAAAGAAAAAAAGAGGTGGAAACTTGACTTTATCATAATAATTAAAGAAACCGACAAAGCTTCAAAAGGCCTACTTTTCTATCCAAAAAAACGAGTCCTAATTTTTTTATTTTTTAAGAAGGATAACTTTTGATCATATGATTAATATCTCTATAAGGCATTTTATAAGTGTATGCATCTGTATTTCAACACGTGATTCAAAGAACACTAACACTACTGGGACATGTAATTAATTTGATGCAGGATTGTTTGGTCAAAGTAGCACCTCCAATTTGTAATTTCTGTTTTCAGGCTGGAGGAGTAGAAACTGTTACTTTAGGAAACCATTCTTGAAAGGCAAGCACCTCCAACATGTGTAAATTAACTTATTAATTGAATTCTTCATATGTAAGTAAATATTACAATTAGTTTAGTTCAGAGCTGCCCAAAATAGAAAAAAGGATGATGTGAATACTTACAAAACGGTTAAAATTCTATCATTTTAACTATGCATTTTGATTTTGATATGATCATAACTCTATAGCAAGGAAAATTTCCTAGCAACCAAATTCAGATAAAATCAAAATGCATAGTTAAAATGATAGAATTTGTTTTGATTTGTTTAATTTGATAGAATTTTTACAATTCTTTGGCAGGATTTAAAAGACGAGTTTAGGCACTTCTTGGAACATTTAGCAAAATTATGAAGCTGGTTATTTCTGCATTGCTTAGAATTTTTATTTTGAGTTTATTGTAGTGCTTTAATATTTTTCTTTTTTATTGTTGCTTTGTATTTAATTGTGTACCGAATACAATGTATAACACTTAATTAATATGAATAACAAAACTTTTCTGTTGAACTAAAAAAGTGGAGTTTATTTCATTTTCTTATGATGATGACAATACTATAATGTTTAAAATTGATGCCTTAAACATATGAGACATCAGTAACCCAGATTCAGCAGACGTGTATTAGACATAATGAAGAACGTGAACCATTTAAAGCGCATGAGAAATTGAAGAATAATTCGATTCATGAATGGGAAGAATTAAACGAACAACCTTTTACATGCGTGGTCCTCCTCATGTTGCTAAGTGTTCATCTTATCCACATATATGTTAACAAATATGAGGACGACATAAACCCACAAATTTTGAACCGTCAATAATAATCGGAGGTTATAATATAAACCAAGGATTTGTAGTGTAGGACCTGATATATTTGGTGTAAAATATAGGCTTAAATGTCAAAATGGTCTGTATGTTATATCATGTTGGTCAATTTAGTCTACGTGTTTTTATTTTGACCAATTTAATCGCCGTGTTTAGAATAATTAGTTAGTGTGGTCCAATCTGTTAAATTTACCGATAAATGAACATTATCCTTTTTTTTTGTCTTTTAAAAACCTAAAATTTGTTATTAAAATTAATAAATTTTTTGAATTAACTTAAAAATATTAACTTACTCCTAATTTTGTGTTGATTGATAAAGCCCTTCTATAACTACAAATGGTTTAAAAGATTACATAATTTTCACTTCAGAAAACAAACTTAACATTGTTTCTCTTTGACAAATTGGAAGCGTTAGCACAGATCTATTTCTGGTTCTCAATGATAGAACATGATCCAACGGCCTTGGAGCCTTGAGGTATGGCTGGGAGGTGGAGGTTGATGTTCTGAAATTATTGCAAGCGCACAATTCGCACAAGTAATATAGAAATAAGTAGAGTATCGTTCCCACGAAGACTGTAATTTCCTATTAATTACCAATTATGATGAATTCAAAAGTTTATCTGAACAATTGATTAAGAAGATTGATTGATTTAAGTAACCTAAAACAATTATGAAAAATAGCAATTTAATTAATGATGGATAATCAAGATGATGAGACACTAGAACATCCAATTTCACCATAACCAATTCCACTTAATTCTTATAGCCAATTAACCCTAAGTACTATCCATGTTGACAGTTGGTTTCTCTTAATTCATTTGATATCCCCTCTCGGGCTCAACCAAAAGTATTCTTAATTAACAACCCATTCTCTCTAGAGCAACAGATTTAGAAAATCAAGAACCCATTAAGTTCTATGAGAACCTGCAAGAAACTGCATGAGTCATGTTAGTCCCTCTCGGGCACTCATTCAAGACATGGTATTTGTTACGAGAAGCAAACACCAAACATCTCCTCTCGGGCTCCGCTTGGATCATCAAAACAATTAAATATTGGCCAGATATTCAAAGCATTAAGAACAGTAACAAATACTCAACCTGATAATAATCAGGAATTAATATAACTATAAAAATTAAGTATTCATGGTTAGGCTACATCGTAGCCCTAGCAAGGAAAATTAGTTCATGACAAAAGAAAATATAAACAAGAGAATTATTGTCATAAAACCGATTTGGCCGATGGACTTGATCTTCGGAGTCTCACAGGAACACCTTCGAAAGCTCCTCAAGTAGTGCAGCAGCAAATCCTTGGCTCTCTCTGATGTTTCTCTGGGTGTATGAAAGTTGGTGGAAAAGTATGGTATATGGGAGGATGATCATCTGAAGAGATCCCTTAGGGTGATCTTATATAGTGTAAAACAACTAAACCCTACTCTTAAAAGGTCTGGAAAAACTCTCCTAAAGCAAAACAAAATCCCAAAAAATTAAGGAAACAAATTAGGAAAGAATCCTTTTTTGACTTGGAAACACGTCAGCCATCTTGCACGCACATTTTGGGGTTGTTCCAATTCCTAGTAAATTCTGGAAAAATATGAGAAACATAGCTTTATCTCTAAGCTTTCCAAGCATATATTACACGCCACTAGGAAAAATCGGAAAGGTCTTCAAATCTTCAATCTTCAACAGCAGTGCAGTTCTGACGGGATTTCAACTTAGGCTGTCTTGACGTGCAAGTATGGAGCATTTGGCTTGGTAGAAAATTATGAAACTTTGACACAATGATCTTCAATGTCTTAGCTTTCTTCTCCAATTGGCCTTGCACTAAAATTCATTCGAAAAGTCGATTTTCAGTTGAAATCCTTCCAAGAGCGCAAAATCGCTGAAAATAAGGAAAGTAAGGTAATAATACTCTTTTTAATTAACTTTCCCTACAAGAACCAAATTTAAGAGGTATAAAAATATAGTAAATAATACACTTATCAGTTGACAGGGTGGTGGGTGGTTGTTGGAGAGAGAGAGAGAGGACAGAATGGTGGTGGTGGCTGGGATTGGACGGTGTTGTCTTGTTTTTTTATTTATTTTTATTTTTTGGATCTCATTTTTATCTTTTTTTTTATATTTATTTTTAAATTGAATTCAATTATTTATATTAGTTTTTTAACAGTAGATTAAGGGATTGGACTACATTGCCTAACGGTTCTAAACACAATGACTAAATTGGCCAACACTATAAAACACAGAGACCATCTTAACATTTAAGCCATAAATATATCCAACTTTATAACCATTAATAAAGAACATAAGAAGGTTTAGAACACCCAACTTTTAATGCTTTTGAGAAGGAAATTGATTTAGGATTTTTTTTTGAATATAAATGATAGTTTAGTACAAGGGAAACATTACAAGGGCATGAATTTGTCTTTAAAATTTTGAAGAACACTCAATGAAAAAGGAATGAAAAACGTGAATCATTCAAAACGCATGAAAAAAGGCCACCATGTCAAGGCAAGAAAGAACAAACCTTTTCCATGCGTGGTCCTTGTGCTTTATATCTGTGGCACCGTCTATCAATTTGACTTAATTGTGTGAAATGGAAAAGAAAAGTGGCACAAGTCACGAAAGCTCAAACACGTCTATAAATATATACCTGTCTATCATAAGTATAGTACGTGTTCTTTTATTTTAAAGTGTTCAAAATTTTCTTTTGTAGTACTGTTTTCAAACCCACTCGCTTGTACAATGATTTCCCCATGCGTCCTCGTATTTCAGGTGAACCGTTTGAAGCCAGAACTGGTAACACCGGCGAAGCCAACACCTCATGAAACAAAGCTACTCTCAAATATTGATGACCAGGAAAGCCTTAGGCTTCAGGTTCCAGTTATAATGTCGTACAAGAACAATCCTTCAATGAAAGGAAACGACCCCGTTGAGGTGATCAAGGAAGCATTGAGTCGGGCACTCGTGTATTACTACCCTTTGGCTGGCAGGCTCAGGGAAGGGCCTAACAGGAAGCTTATGGTGGAGTGCAGTGGAGAAGGTGTCTTGTTCATAGAGGCTAATGCTGACGTCACGCTTGCTCAACTCGGGGACACGATTGTACCCCCTTCTCCATTCTTAGAGGAGTTTCTTTATAATGTTCCAGGCTCTGATGGGATTCTTGGTTGCCCTCTGTTGCTGATTCAGGTGAGTATTTGTTAGTTAACTGCAGGTTAATTAATATCTGTTTTTGAATTTCTTGGTGGATCTTGGCCCTTCTCTATCATTGCTGGAATCTTTGCCTCTTTATGGATTTGAAGTAGCTAGATAAAGGTCATTACTGTTAATTTGTACCATGTGAACAGGATATCAACATTTTGAAAAAGATTAATCAGATTTACAAGCTGAAAAGTAAAACTGTATCTAATTTTTTGTGTCAAAACTCAAATTTTTTTTCTAAAATAGAATGAGAGGTGGCATTAGCCACATCATCAGATTTTCAATTAAATTTGACACATGGTTCATCTATTTTGTCCCTAAAATTAAAATACTAATTTGGGACTCAAATTTGAGGTATAAATTTGGTGTCCCTAGCAGTACTCATATACAAGACCCTTGCTGAATCTATTATGCAGCAAAATATCTTGAGATAAAAAATTACACTGAGATTATGAAGGAAAAAGCCTAGTGATTAATTCAAGCTTCTACAATATACAGGTAACCCGTCTTTCATGTGGAGGTTTTATACTTGCATTGCGCCTAAATCACACAATGTTTGACGCTGCTGGGATTTTCCAGTTCTTGAATGCCGTTGGGGAGATAGCACAAGGCGCACAAGCGCCATCTACTACACCAGTGTGGGAGCGAGAGCTCTTGGGTGCTCGACATCCGCCACGAGTTACGTGTGTGCATCATGAATATGAAGAAGGGATTGATGCTCAAGGCTCATTTCCAAGCACTAACATGGTCCAACGATCTTTCTATTTTGGGGCCAAGGAGATAAAGGCCATTCGGAATCATATTCCCCCACAATTATCAACCTGCACTACATTTGATTTGATAACAGCTTGTTTGTGGAAATGCCGCACACTTGCACTTAGAATGAATCCAAAACAAGTTGTTCACCTTTCATGCTTAGTCAGTGCACGCGGTAAGCGCCACAATGTACGTCATCCCTTGGGATATTATGGCAATGCGGTTGCATTTCCTGCTGCAGTTTCAGAGGCTAAAGCTCTTTGTACAAATCCATTGGGATATGCTTTGGAGTTGGTAATGAAGGCAAAAGCTACAGTGAATGAAGAGTACATGAGATCAGTTGCAGATCTTATGGAAATAAGAGGACGACTACCAAAATATCCATTGACAGGAAACTTCATAGTTTCCGATACAACGCGTGCAGGTTTTGGAGAGGTCAGTTTTGGTTGGGGCAAGCTGGTATTTGCTGGACCTGCGAAGGCCTTGAATTTGATTAGCTTCTATGTTCAACACAAATGCAACGACGAGGATGGGGTATTGGTACCAATATGCTTGCCATTATCGGACATGGAGAGATTTCAGCAGGAGCTCAAGAAGATGACTGGGGAGACTGTGCAGACTATGGAGGATATATATGACACAAAATCAGCTAAGATCGTGTCAAGGATGTAACAAATTTTCTCAAATTTTAGATTTCTAGTATGATGTCAATGGATTTCGGAATGTACCATAAACATTAGATGCAAAGGCTTTATGTGTGTGTATATGCATAGCCGCTTCTCTTTTATGTGCTATCTCATGTCAGGTTACTGTTATTTTCGTGCATATGTATTCTTGACTTTTTCTATGAGCTTTATTCCAACAAAAACTATTGGTGTTGTAGTTGGATAACCATTTTTTGAGTGAAGTTGGCGAGATCAAACTTTCTCCACTGCTGGCCGCAGCCGGATGGCTGGCCCTCACCCTCAACTTTAATGATCCTCCTCATCCCCATCTATCTATCCCCTCCCCCACCGTCTTCCCTCCCATTTTTTCATTCACCTCCCCCTTGTATGAACAGAATTGTGCAAATGAGTTCTTCCTCCATCTAAAACGCATAAGGGTTATAATCAGTATTTAGGACGATCATCAATTGTCTTTATTTTCTGTCAAAGCAGTTCATGCACCAGTACACATTGAATATATAGATATAGCTAGCTATAGCCTATGTGACAAGTCACCGTCCTTTTAATTGCAAGGATTGTCCAATATTCATACAAAAGGATTTAACATGCGTATGTGGTGATGAGCACAAAATTAATACAAGTTTTATCCTTAAATTTATATTTGTTAGTATTTTCTTTTGTATTATGTAAATCTATTAGAGTATTTGTATTGGTTATTTCCAATCTTTGTTTTTGTATTTAATGAGTGGTTGTTTGTAGATATTAATTGTCTTCCATCAATGGCATGAGAAGGAGGAGAAATAGGCAATGTGTTGCAAAAAGAGAGAAGAACTCAAGTTGGATTTGATGACTTTGCCTTTTACAGCTCATGCTGTACAGTCCATTTGCAGGCCTGAAAACAGAATTCTCCCATGCTCAAATGAATAAATATCCTTCATGAAATTTGTTCATTAAGATGTCGACTAAGACATATCCAAAAATTGGAGCAATTGGATAAACACGCAATCCACAGACTGTCACACACCAAGACAGGTTCTAGAACGTTGCCTTTTACAGCTCATGTTGTACAGTCCATTTGCAGGCCTGAAAACCGAATTCTCCCATGCTCAAATGAATAAATATCCTTCATGAAATTTGTTCATTACGATGTCAACTAACACATATCCAAAAATTGGAGCAATTAGATAAAAACTCAATCCACAGGCTGTCACACACCAAGACAGGTTCTAGAAGACAGCTTGCACATGCAGCTGGAATGAAAGGGACTTCATGCTTCTATAAATAGGCAGCAACTCAAGAGGGTAGGGGATCAGAAATTCAAGAGGAGACACACGGGAAAGAGAAGGAAAAAGTATATGGCCTCTAGTCTCCACACCAATGGAACCTTGAGATGAGAAGAAGTATCTTGAGAATACTTTAGGGTGAGATAGTGAGAATATATCAAGGCTACCCAAGCTAACCAGAATAGATGAAGAACCTATTCAGTTGGAATTGCAATGCAATACGGTCCTTCTCTTATACAATGTTTCAAATCATATTATTAGGGTACGGATTGTTTATGTCAAACCCCTAATATGATTTACAACCTCATGTGATTCAAAAGAACATGATTAAGAACAACTTTCTAAATCAAGCTCAAAATACTTTGGCCAAAGATTTACTGAATCACATCTTGAAACATTCTCCTTCTTTATCGAAAGTAGAGATTCCTTATTGTACATTCACATGCCCCTATGATGAATTAAGAGATCCCAACAACACTTAAGACAAATCGTTTACGGCTTGCCTTTAAGAGCTATCAAAGATCAATAACGCATCACAGGACAACCATGATGCCTCAGGTCTAAGGACTAATTTACATTATTGCAACTATGAATTCTCGTTTGACATATAGATAAATACTCTATACGAGAACTACGGTTGATCGCATTCAGTGTACTCATTCACTAATAAGCACCCACATACTTGTATTAGTGTCAACTACACAAATGGTTTGAGACTAACCATCCTCCCAATTGAGCATACATAATATGTGCTAATCTTGACGGTTTATCAATGCCCATTTGATAACCTATGATTAGGAACATTTTGGGATGCTACGGTTAGAGATTAAAGGTCTCCGAATCTAATCTTCTTTAGATTACTTTATCTCTTATTTAGCATACCTTGGACATTTGTTTCTTTACACGATGTAAAAGATAACAAAATAAATTTGCCCTTTATATATCATATACGAAATGTATTCTAAGGAGATCACATCAAATGTATTGGCTCTTGGGGCACATTTCTAACACTGAACATAAATTAAAATTTTTATTTATTTTTAAAAAAGTTTAACTTAAATAAATATTGAAGTTTGGGTATTGTATTTTTGCTTGTAAAAAAAATTTATTGTATTTGTATTTTAATTTGTGATATTTAACTGCTTTTAGTACCTTTCATTTGTTGTTATGACATTGCTTATGCCTAATTTTTAAACATTGAGGACAATGCTCATTTCTAGGTTTGGGGGTAGTTTAGCAAGTAAATTTTATTTTTCTTAGTTTTTTTTACTTTTATTTATTTATTTTTTTAGTCTTGCTTTTTTTTTTTCCTTTTTGGGTCACTTTCCGAACACATATGATGAGATTGTGATAAATGTTTGCATGACTTGAATGAAATTGGATTTTTTTTAAAAATTATTTTTTAAAAATATATATATATATATATATATAAGAAACAATTAAAGACATTGTTTGTATTTCAATGAAAAAAAAATATTAAGGTGAAGAATAATTATGGGTATTTTATCAAGTGATTTTGGATTGAGACTATTGAATTAAGTGTGTTTAATTTCAAGTTGGACAAAAATGCCCTTACGTAACATTTGGTGAATTTTTCAAAGGACAATTTAAGACATTGAAGTGAAACAATAGTAGTCGAATGAATGAACGCGTAGGAAATCGTTTCTGAATTTTGGGCTAAAATTACCAAAATACCCTTATGTGTTAAAATTACCAAAATACCTTTGTAGGCAAAAAGAAAAAAAGAAAAAAAAAGAGGAATCTGCAACGTGTGAGCAAAACCATGCAACCCTTCATTCTTCCCCCCTTCCCTTATATATTCCTTTCAAAATCTAATCTTGATCTCAAATTGGGGTGAGCTGTTAACCTATTAGATATGAATCACCTAGTCTAGGATAATGGTAACAACTGCTTAAACAAAGACAAGATTGTAGGATGGAGGAGATGGAATTTGGGTGAGGAAGAGAAGGTAGAATATGAGGAAGAGAAGAAAAAAAATCTCTAAGGTGAGTCAATTTTGGATTTTTTGTTTTAACTTTTTGGTTGTGTGATTTTAGTCCTTTAAAGAGCACTTTGAGTCACTTAAGTGTTAGGGAAATTGAATTGGAAGAGTTTGAACTTCCATTTTCGGGTTCGTTGGATAGAGCAATTTTTCAAGTGTGGGTGTTGATAATTTTGGTTTCATTTTGAGTTTTTGATGAGTTCTAATCATGGGTATGAAGGTTAGAAAAGTTTTAGAAGCCTTTGGAACAACCTGGGGGTGATAGAATGGTTGAAAACAACTTAAACCAAATATGAAAAATGTCATTTTCTGAAAATTTTCAGCTCGCGAGCCTAGTTTTGGCTATCTTTTTCTCCCAATAGTTTGAGTGTTTGAGGAAGTCATTTGTTGGGTTTTAAACTATACTTGGCAAGGAACAAAACACAATTGGTTTATTCAAATTTGGTTGAGCTTTGATACATCAAACACATTATATACGGCTGTAATCCAGAGACCAAAACATCTTGGTTGATTCAATTACTCTCTTCCTCTATCTCTCATCTCCCCTCTCCCCTTGAGTTATGTTTCTTATATGGTATCAGAGCTCTTCGGAGCCAAAGCTCACGTTTTTCGATCCTACCCAATCAAATGGCAAACACACCCAAGTCTGGAGAATCAAGTCATATTGATATGACAAAGTTGATTTCTGAAATGTCAAAGCTTGCCTCACCCTCATTCTCATTCCCATCCTTGCCCACCTCATTCAACATCTCATCTCTGTTCCCAATTCCCATGGACAGAACCAACTATTTGAGTTGGAAATCATAATTTGAAGATGTATTGGAGATGCATGGCCTTGCAAAGGTCATCAAGAAAACCACAGACCCACCCAAAGTGCAAGAAGATGGCTCTGTGCATCCTGAGTTCGCCAGAGACAAACTGGTCCTGAGTTGGATCAAGGCGACTTCCTCCTCTTCCATAAAGATTCTTCTCATCCCGTGTACCACCGCCTATCAGGCTTGGAATCTTCTGGGCAAGCGTCTCTCACCCCTTGCAGGTACCCGTGTGCAGATCCTTCGAGACCAAATTCGGACCTTCAAGAAGGATAACACCACAACTGTGACTGACTACCTCAACCATGCCAAATCACTTCTTGATTCCCTCACACAAGCTGGTGCAACAATGGATGATGATGAATTCGTTAGCTATGTTCTAGACGGACTTGGGCTTGAATACAAGGAGTTAGCCACCACACTCCACCTGCACCCAGATATTGGTTTTGACCAATTTTATGATCTCACTCTCAGAGAAGAACACTTCCAGAAACGCATGTCGCTTAACGTGGCCCCAGGTGTTGCTATGGCTGCTGATCGAATGCCCAATGAGTGAAAACCTCATTCAAACTCCGCTGGTCGCCATCACAACCCCTATCACGGATCTGGAGGACGTGGACGTGGCAGAAATTGGATTCAAGGGCACAATGGGCAAACAGATCCGTGGAGTTCAACCCAAGGAACTTGGCCACAAGAACACAACACTCAGCCTCTCGACCAGCAGATTGCACCTTTTGCTCCTCCTCACGCAACTCTTACGGATGGACACCCACCACTCCTTCCAACACCACCTGGCAATTGTCCAAATATCCAGCGCTTAGAAGTCATTTGTTATTGATGTGATAGGCCTGGTCACATAGCCCGCTTCTCTCCAGATCGTAAGCCTCATGCCTACGTGGCTGAAAATGCTGCCAACCCGTCTCCTTCTCCTGATGATATAGCAAACCTCAATTGGTGCCTTGACTCCGACGCTACTCATCACATGACTGCCCACACCGCTTCTCTACCGCATGCCCAGCCTTACACAGGTCCTGATACAATTGTTGTTGGCAATGGGAATCAGTTAGCAATAACACACATTGGCAATACTGGCTGAACTGGGTTACAAAAGTCCTTAAACCTTAATGAAGTGCTATGCGTACCTGCAATACGAAAGAATTTGATATCTATTCGTCATTTTTGTCGTGATAATGATTGTTTCTTTAGGTTGGATGCTAATGGTTTTAATGTCAAGGACACCAAGACGGGGACGGTACTTCTTCCTGGCAGGAGTTCTGATGGGTTTTATCACATTCAGGCAACCCCACATCTTGCTCATCAACTTGCATTCTATGGAGAGCGCACGACATAGGACGTGTGGCATGCACGCCTTGGACACCCATCTCATTCAGTTTTTACAACCTTATTGAATAAGTACCATTTACCTGTTAATGGTACCATTATATATATAAAAAATTTCCATATTTGCCCATTGGGAAAATCTTGTAGACTGCCTTTTGAATACAGACAGCTTCATGCTCAATCCCCATTAGCACTTTTACATCTTGACGTATGGGGGCCCGCACTGGTCTCCTCAAATTTTGGATACCGTTATTATTTGTCCATTGTTGATGATCACACTCGATTCACTTGGTTATATCCTTTGGCTAAGAAATCAGATGTCTTTCCTACATTTATTACCTTAAAAAAGATGGTGGAAAATCGATTTAGTTCTAAAATCAAGCAGTTGCAGGTTGATGGTGGGGGTGAATTTATAACAAATTATTCCTCACATTTTTACGTGATCATGGCGTATTGCATCAAATTTCTTGTCCCTACACTCCC
This sequence comes from Prunus fruticosa, assembly GCA_018703695.1. Taxonomy (NCBI): domain Eukaryota; kingdom Viridiplantae; phylum Streptophyta; class Magnoliopsida; order Rosales; family Rosaceae; genus Prunus; species Prunus fruticosa. The sequence goes on along the minus strand of CM031921.1, from coordinate 3,979,556 downwards.
AAACAAAATGGAATGGTGGAAAGGAAAAATCGACATATTGTTGCAATGGGTCTCTGTCTACTAGCCCAATTGCGATTGCCTCTTAGCTTTTGGGTTGAAGCCTTCTCCACTGCAGTTTTTCTGATCAATCACTTACCAACACCGCAGCTTGATAACCTGTCTCCCTATGAGAAGCTCCTTCACCGTTCACCAGATTACAAATTTCTCAAAAGTTTTGGATGTGCTTGCTTTCCCCACCTGGTGCCATACAACAAGCATAAGTTATCTTTTAAATCTCTTCCATGTGTATTTCTTGGCTATGATGATCACTATAAGGGTTATCGTTGTCTTGATACTTTTTCAGGTCGCGTCTATACGTCTTGGAATGTGACCTTGGATGAAACAACCTTCCCTTACAGGCAGCCCCAGCTTACATCTCCTTCGCACTCAAATGGGCTTCAACCTCTCTCTCTTGCCGACCATCCCATATTTCTTGGGCCTTCTAATTCTCTGGTCAGCCCTTCTCCTTCACCCACTCTCATTACAGACTCTACCTCCCTCAAATCTCCCTCATACCCCTCATCTCTTAATCCCACAGGCCCATCACTTCCTCCAATTTTTTTTGGCCCTATCAGCTCCCCCAATTCCTTCGACACCCCTTATTCTCCCCTATGTCCTCTTCTTTATCCCTAACATCACTGACCATAGACCCAGCTGATCCTTCTCTGGTATCCAGCATCCCCCCTTTGTCGCCCCTTTCCACTGAAACCTCGTTGCCCCTTTCCATAGAACCCTCGCCGCCCCTTTCCACAGAAACCTCGCCGCCCCTTTCCACAAACCCATCGCCCTCAATTTCCCTAGACCTATCCTTCGACTTTGACTGAACAACCCCACCCCCTACCCCACCTCCCACTTCTTCACCTCTTGACCCATCGATTTTCCCCAACTCTCCAGTGTTGTGTAGAGACAGTTGCACCAAAATGGATTCAGTTGCATCCTCAACTTGTGATACTAGCAAGTACACGAACCGTTGGTAGTTTAGCGTATGTAAGTGCGAGGTCGATTCCACAGGGATTGGTGATTGAATGATCCAACTCAGTTTTCCTACACAAAACAAAAATGAAAACAAAAGAAACAAAACAAGAAGAAAGAAAGTAACTAGGACAAGATGGTGTTGTTTTAGAATCCACCCTAATTGTTCTAATCATGTTATGGCAGCAAGTAAACAAATTGATTCACTCATGAAGATGCTCACAAATAAGTCCATGGTGTTTGGATCAAATTGCATTGAACATCACAAGGACCCCAAGCATGGTGTTTACATTAGGAGACCTAGAAACCAAATCACATGAGTTGCTAATAGATGGAATGAAGATGACCCCCAAACCTTCCCAACAAGAGCATAACGCATAAAACCTTAGGTGATCAATCAAAGGATGCAAAACAGCTCCATTAAAATAGTGAAGAAGAATTCATGAATGAAATCAAACTTTATAAACTCAAAACATTGTACAAGACTAGCAAGATGTTTATTAAAACTAATAACAGGAAAAAAAAACAAAGTAAAACAAAGGAAATACAAGAAGAAAATAAAAGACAAAGGGAGGAGAAAAAGATAAGGACAGCATGCTAGAGATGGAAAAGATTCATCTCCATGGCTGCCAAGAGGCGAAAGCCTCCCAGCCTCTGCCTTCTCCCTTCTCTCCCTTTGTGACTCTCAACTTTCCCTCTCTTTGTGTACAATGGAAGTGTAATTGATGGAACTCAATTTCTGACTCCTTAGCTCTCTAGAGACTCTCTATATATAGGCATAGAGGTTAGGTGAATCAGAATTCAATATGGCTAATGCATACAACACTAGTATTATAAAATCTGAATTGGTTGATGCACTTGAATTACAAAATCTGAATTGGTTGTTGCACTTGAATTAGAAAATCTGAATTGGTTGATGCACTTCACCAATAAATCCCACCAGCAGCCCTAGCTCATCTTCATGTCAGCATGACCAAGCTAACAACCAGAAACAATAGCTCATGCCTAGCTCACCATGACCAAGCTTCCACCCAGCTCATCCCGGATGCCAGCATGACCAGCAACTTCAAGGGCTTACGAATTGGGCTAGGCTGAATCAAATGAAAACTTTAAGATGTCCATTGTGAAGTTCAGAATGTGTATGATCCAACCACACAAGTATTGGCCCAATCCAAGCTCGGAGGAGAAAGTTAAGGCCGAAACAAATTGCTAACTCGTTTTGCTCGCTGACAAAATCCATCCTGAACATGGTTCTGTGTTTGCTAGGTGACGGACCCCAGCTTTATCCAATGAGGCTGAATTTGGATATGTTATAGTACACACCCATTGGAACAACTTTCATGAAGAATGTTGCCTCATACGAGCTATGTAGGTTGCTGAAACAAAGCTTGCATTATGACCTACGAAACTGAACTGGCAGGGGGCTGTAGCCAAAATGAGTTTGTCATTAAGCTCTTCTTCCCTTCATCCAAATTAGGCCTTAACATGCTTGAATTGCATGAATTATGCTATCTTGCTCTATTTGCCTACAAAACACACAAAGGGAGGCAAATAACTTAGAAATCTAGGAAACTAAGCAAATGAAGTAAGTAAATAAGGCATGTATATGTATGAAATTATGAGCTTAACATCCAGATACACCCAATCCTCCAAAAAAATTCAAGAGTCTCCAAACCATTGTCCCATTTGGTCCAGAACCCAAACCCCTCTACTCTAAAACCAACCCCCATCCCTTACCCCTTGCCCTTTTTGCTGAAGCTTCTGATTCCATGTCCCTTGAACCTACCAGCTTTACCCATGCTTCCAAACACAGCCACTGGCCCGATGCTATGCAAGATGAATATGCTGCACTCATGAAGAACCAAACCTGGTCCTTAGTTCCTGCCACCTCCCGCATGAATATTGTGGATGGCTCCATTGACAGATACAAGGCTTGTCTTGTTGCCAAGGGATTCAATCAAAAGGAAGGCTTTGATTATGCGGAAACATTTAGTCCGGTGGTCAAACCGGCTACCATTCGCACTATATTGTCTCTGGCACTTTCCTACAATTGGCCTCTTCAGCAATTGGATGTTCGTAATGCCTTCTTGAATGGGTACTTGCAAGAGGAGGTCTACATGAAACAACCCCCTGGTTTTCATGATCCCTCTTACCATCAGTATGTTTGTCGGCTCCACAAGGCTCTGGACGGCCTTAAGCAGGCACCTTGAGCTTGGTTCCAACGTCTTAGTGCTTTTCTCCTTGCCCAGCAATTTGTTCACAGTCACTCTGATGCATCGCTCTTTATTCGTCGCTCCTCTTCCTGCACATTGTATGTTCTAGTATATGTGCATGACATCGTTGTTCCTGGCTCTCCCTCACCAAGTGTAAACCACTTCATTGATCAATTATGTTCCACTTTTGACAGCCGACGTATGGGTGAGCTCAACTTCTTCCTTGGCATGGAAATTAATCGGTTTTCTGACCATTTATTTCTCTCTCAGACTCTCTATGCAGTGGATTTATTGACCCGGTTTCATTTGACTGAATGCAAACCATCTCCTACATCTTTGCCCTCTGACACTCGGCTCTCTTGTCTGGATGGCGATGCCTTGCCTGATCCGTCCACCTATCGGAGTATGGTGGGTGGCCTCCAGTATCTTACCTTGTCCAGACCTGATATTTCCTTCGCTGTCAACCAAGTGTTCCAGTTTATGCACAACCCTCGCATCTCCCATCTTCAAGTTGTCAAGTGCATTTTTCGATACATTAAAGGTACACTTGAGCAAGGTCTTATCTTCCATAAGTCCAATGATTTTTCCTTACAGAGTTTTTCTGACGCTGATTGGGCTGGTTGGTTCTTGATGATCGCCGGTCTACTACTGGTGCTTGTGTTTTCCTTGGCCCCAATCTTCTCACATGGATTGCCAAGAAACAGTCGCTCTAATGCTGAAGCTGAATATAGAGCTCTTGCACATACTGTAGCCCAACTTTGCTGGTTTGGTTACTTGTTTCGTGAACTAGGCATTTCCATTCGCTCTGCCCCCTGCATCTATGTTAACAATCTCTCTGCTCTCTATATGACTGCCAACCTTATTTTTCATGCTCGCACCCGACATATCGAGATCGACTACCACTTTGTTCGCGAATTAGTTGCTCGAAAGGCTCTTCGTACCTCCTATGTTCCCTCTTCCCATCTGCTTGCTGACATATTTACTAAAGGTCTCAGTCGTGATCAGTTTTCACTTCTTAAATCCAAGCTTAATCTCTGCATTGCTCCGCTACGCTTGAGGGAGGGTAAAGAGAATATCACTCTAGTCCATCCCAGGAAATCAGTCAATTTCCCCAAATCAGACTTGACAGATTCTTCCTCCCAAGACCAACGACTTATTGTACTTACCATGTATTGCATCTTTCTGTAAATAGACTTGAGAAAGTCTACTCTCTGTACATTATATTCGGATGTAATACAGAGACCAAAACATCTTGGTTGATTCAATTACTCTCTTCCTCTATCTCTCATCTCCCCTCTCCCCTTGTGTTCTGTTTCTTATAGCCAACACCTCATTAAACAAAGCTACTCTCAAATATTGATGACCAGGAAAGCCTTAGGTTTCAGGTTCCAGTCATAATGTCGTACAAGAACAATCCTTCAATGAAAGGAAACGACCCCGTTGAGGTGATCAAGGAAGCATTGAGTCGGGCATTAGTGTATTACTACCCTATGGCTGGCAGGCTCAGGGAAGAGCCTAACAGAAAGCTTATGGTGGAGTGCAATGGAGAAGGTGTCTTGTTCATAGGGGCTAATGCTGACGTCACGCTTGCACCCCCTTCTCCATTCTTAGAGGAGTTTCTTTATAATGTTCCAGGCTCTGATGGGATTCTTGGTTGCCCTCTGTTGCTGATTCAGGTGAGAATTTGTTAGTTAACTGCAGGTAATTAATATCTGTTTTTGAATTTCTTGGTGGATCTTGGCCCTTCTCTCATTGCTGGAATTTACTTCCATGGAATCTTTGCCTCTTTATGGATTTGAAGTAGGTAGGTAAAGGTCCATTAGTGTTAATTTGTACCATGTGAACTGTGTATCAGAAGTGTGTATGGTCCCAAATAAAACCATCTACTGACTTCTAAGATTGTACGGTGAGTTAAAACAAAGTTTGATATACAAAAAACTAATAAAAAATATCTAGCCTCAGTTCTTAAAACATTTGAATTAGCAAAAGTATTTTGTAGAGTTAGTCGTACCAACATTTTGAAAAAGATTAATCAGATTTACAAGCTGAAAAGTAAAACTGTTTCTCTTTTATTTTGTATCTTTTTTTTGTGTGTGTCAAAACTCTTTTTTTTCCCCCTACATTTAGAGAGGAGGAGAGAGAAATTGAGGGTCCTCAATAGTAATTTTACAAAGGCATAAATTTGTTTTTAAAATTTTGAAGATAAAGTGGGCGGAGAAATAGGATAAGGGATGGAAATAGCAGCACTCAATGGAAATGGAAAAGAAATGAAGAACGTGAATCATTCAAAACGCATGAGAAATTGAAGAATAATTTGAATCACTAATCGAAACAACATTCACACGCGGCGACATCCGTAAGACTAACAATTGTATGGTGTCTGTTTGTAGAGGTGGCATCCGTAAAAATGGACCACATGTGGGTCTGCCTTCTGAAAAAGATTGTACAAATTAATTAATGGTGAGAAAAATGGGGTGAAATGTCTACTTTTCTTCTTTAGCAAAGTGACACAATTAAATGATTACGGCCAATGAGAGGGTTGTTGAGTTCTGAGGCGGGTGGAAAGGGCGGTCCTAGAGAAACTCCAAAACACTATAATTGAGAGATTTCAGCAGGAGCTCAAGAAGATGACTGGAGAGACTGTGCAGACTATGGAGGATATATATGACACAAAATCAGCAAAGATCGTGTCAAGGATGTAACAAATTTTCTCAAATTTTAGATTTCTAGTATGATGTCAATGGATTTCGGAATGTACCATAAACATTAGATGCAAAGGCTTTATGTGTGTGTATATGCATAGCCGCTTCTGTTTTATGTGCTATCTCATGTCAGGTTATTGTTATTTTCGTGCATATTATGCTTGACTTTTTCTATGAGCTTTATCCCAACAAAAACTATTGGTGTTGTAGTTGGATGACCAATTTTGGAGTGAAGTTAGCGAGATCAAACTTTCTCCACTGCCATGCCTGCACTGCATAGACTAAGTACAAAACTTGGTCTCTTCACTTTTGAGGTAATATTTGAACCATTTTCGACCCGTAGTTAAGCAAGTTGACCAATGACAGTTTCTTACAATTAATCAGAACTTTTTTAAGCATTTACCTTGTGCATGATTTGTACAACAGTTTTAAGCATTTACCTTGTGCATGAGAACGATAGAATAAGACATTCGTGTGTCACATGAAATGGACATCTAACTACACAAGACAGATACGTGGTCCTTGTATGAACAGAATTGTGCAAAACGAGTTCTTTCTCCATCTAAAACGCGTAAGGGTTATAATCAGTATTTACGACGATGCACCAGTACACATTGAATATACAGATGTAGCTAGCTATAGCCTATATGACAAGTCCCCGTCCTTTTAATTGCAAGGATTGTCCAATATTCATACAAAAGGATTTAATATGCGTATGTGGTCCTTGTTTTCTAAAAATATCTTACTTGCGTATGTGGTTCTTTCAAGTGTTCATCTTATCTTATCTAAGGTCCACATATTTCTTAACAAAATGTGGATGACATGAACCGCGAAATTACGAACCGTCATTATAAGCTCAACTTATAATATAAACCAAGGATATTTGTGCCGTCCATGTTCCGTCTTGATATACATTCGACCCCCAAAAAAAGACAGAGGTCCTGATACATATTTGACTTCATCATAATAATTAAAGAAATCAACAAAGCTTTAAAAGGCCTTATCAAAAAACAAAACGAGTCCTTATATTTTTATTTTTTAAGAAGGAGATTAACTTTTGATCTATAGTAGGTGGAAACTTTAACATATAATACACTACTACAAAAATCGAAAATAGACGACGGTGGATTAGTGTATTTGGTTTTTCAACCATCGTGAAATCGAGTGACATCTTTTGATGCATAAAACCACGACGGTAAATCCCCGTCGTCTATTATTTGTAAAGACGATGCTTTTACTCAAAACCGTCGTCTATTATGAAGTAAAGACGACCATTTTTATATGAAAATGGTCGCCCTATTATGAAGTAAAGACGACCCTTTTATATAAAAAGGGTCGTCTATTATATGTAAAGACGACGGTTTTTTTTTAAAAAGGGTCGTCTATTATTAAGTAAAGAACTATGTTTTATTATATCCAAAGATGTCGGTTTTGTTAAAAAGCCATCATCTATTAAATGTGAAGACGACGATTTCTTGAAATATTGTCGTCTATTAACTCTAAGACAACGATTTTTTAGTAAAACTGTCGTTGATTGTATATAAAAAGACGTTATGGTGTTAAAAGAGGTCATTGATAATATATACAGATGATGGTTTTTCCAATAAAACCATCGTTTTATTATCTTTAGTTTTTTGAAGAGTCAATAGTTATTACATAGTCAACCAATCTTTATTCTATTACATACATACTTCCTACCTATAATTAGAAATAACGGAGCTCACAAATTCTACTAATTTGATTTTAACTTCATCAATTTGTTCTTGGGTTGACTTAGCTCTGCCTTCTTGCACATTTTCCAAGTTGTTGTTATCGGAAAAGGAAAGACCTGCACGAAAGAGACCCCAATACTCTTAAACATAAACTTGTTTAGCAATAACCTAACCTTAGCAAAAAGATCTATGCAGCTCTAGAATGACAACATAACACAATTGGCATAATTGGCAAAGTACCGTTGTTATCGGTTCAAAATTGTATATCATTTTGTACCCTTCTAGCTTATGATTTGGTTATGTTTTTGAGTTAAACTTGTGCTTTTAATCTTTTTTGTGTTTATCTTTCAGTTCATTGAGCTTTAGGTAATAATGATGGCTTTGGATAGGAAATGATGCAATCCATGCATGTTAAGGCCTAATTTGGATGAATGGATGAAGAGCTTAAAGACAAACTCATTTTGGCCAGAGGCCCCTGCCAGTCCAGTTCCGTAGGTCACATTGCAAGCTTTGTTTCAGCAACCTACACAGCTCGGATGAGGCAGCATTCTTCATGAAAGTTGTTCCAATGGGTGTGTATTATAACATATCCAAACTTCAGCCTCATTGGATAAATCTGGAGTCTGTTACCTAACAAACACAGAACCATTCTCAGGATGGATTTTATCAGCGCGTAAAACGAGTTAGCAATTTGTTTTGGCCTTAACTTCCTCCTCCGACCTTGGATTGGCCCAAATGATATATGGCTGGAAAGAAGACATTCTGAACCTCAAGTTTGAGTGCTTAAAGTCCTAATTTGATTAAGGGAAGCCCAATTCGTAAGCCCTTGAAGTTGCTAGTCATGCTGACCTCAGGATGAGCTAATGTTTCTGGTTGGATGCTTGGTCATGGTGAGCTAGGCATGAGCTATTGTAGCTGGTTGGAAGCTTGGTCATGCTGACATGAAGATGAGCTAGGGCTGCTGGTGGGATTTATTGGACAAGTGCATCAACCATTTCAGATTTTCTAATTCAAGTGCATCATCCAATTCAGATTTTCTAATTCACGTGCATCAACCAATTCAGATTTTATAATACAAGTGTTGTATGCATTAGTCTTATTGAATTCAGATTTTCACTTCCCCTAGGCCTATAAATAGGGAGGTTCTCTAAGCTTGTAAACACACCCCATGGGGGGGAGCTCTCAAGCACTTCTCTAGAGCTCCCTTCCCTTCTCTCCCTCAAATTCTCTTAGTTTCCCTTTGTAGTTCTCAATTGTTGTAATAAGATCATTCTACTAAATTTTCCTTATACTATAAATCTCAAGCACTTTTCCTTTCTCTTCTTGTAAATTCTTCAAACACTCTCTTCTCCAAACACTTCCCAAACACTTCTCCCATTTCCTTCATCAAATTCTCTAAAGCTTTCAAACACATGTTCTTCCAAAATCCACAAAGTTCTCAAACATCTCTCTACTTTCTTCTCTAAAAGTCTCCATGTCTCAAACACTTCACAAACACCTTTCTCTTCCTTCCCTAAGTTCTCAAATTCTCCAAGTTCACAAACATCCTCCAAGTTCTCAACCGCTCTCTTCCAAAATCCTCAAAGCTCTCAAACACAAATTCTTCCAAAAGTCTCCAAATCTCTCAAACACTTCTCCCTTCTCTAAAGTTCTCAAACACTTCTCAAACACTATCTTCGCCCTCCTCAAAGTTCTCAAACACTTCCTTTCTTCCTCAAAGTTCTTTTAGTTTCCTTAATGTTTTCTTAGTTGTAATTTATTTTTCTTGTAATGTACATTCTTTCTTCTTGTTTTGTTTCTTTTGTTTTCATTTTTGTTTTGTGTAGGAAAATTGAATTGGATCATTCAATCACCAATCCCTGTGGAATCGACCTCGCACTTACATATGCTATACTACTGAACGGCTCGTGCACTTGCGAGTATCACAAGTTGAGGATGCAGTTGAACCCATTTTGGTGCAGCTGAATCTATGCAACACCTGTTCTTGTGGTGGCACCATAACCTGTTCTTGTGGTGGCACCATAAGAAATGAAAAATCAGAGATTCAGAAAATTAACAATGAAATTCCAAAATAATTAAAGTAAACAACAAAAACAAAAAGTATTTGGACCTGATGATGTTGTCGGTGCAAAAACAAACGGATCTAGTGAGGGATGGGTATGTTTTGCCTCATCTTCTTCGTCAGCTTCTTCTTGATTACAAAGGCCTTGTGGGACGGCTGTGCATATTTATAAAAAACCCAAATGAGAAACTCACTTAAATCCCACGAAATTAGCACAATACATGAACAAACATATATATATGTATATATAGACCGATTTCAATAAGTCTTTCTAGATCGAGTCGCTGAGTCTAATGAGCGAGTTGAGTGCCTGAGAGCGAGATCTTCTTTGAAGAAAGTGAAGGTTCGAGATCTTTCAAATCAAACCTTTCAACCAGCTTTGATTCTCAAATACAGAACCTCCCTCTATATCTTATGGATCTGCGAAGACCTCAATCTCTCAACTCCTTCATTGATATCGATTTTTTGATGATTTTGTAGAGAGTTTCATGAGTGTGTTTTAGAGAGTGCAGGAGGAGGGAGAGATAAGGTTTTAAGAGATGGGGAAAATCTGAAAATTTGTCGAGCGTGAATTTACTTAAGTAGCCTTTTTTTAGCGTGTTTTAAAAGACGACGCTTGTTAATGAGAGATAAGGTTTTCAAAGACGGGTGAAAATTTGAAATTTTGTCGAGCGTGAATTCACTTAAGCGGCCATTTTTTAGCGTGTTTTAAAGGACGACGCTTTTAAAAAAAAAAACCGTCATCTTTACTTCACAATAGACGACCTTTTTTTAAAAAAAAAGCGTCATCTTTACTTCATAATAGACGACCCTTTTTTTAAAAAAAACCGTCATTTTTACTTAACAATAGACGACCCTTTTTTTATTTATACTTTCATTAAATACACACATAAGATTTTGTGGTATCCACTAGTGTAAATATTTTAAATTGAAGATCAAATTGAGTCATTGTATTCATATAGGGTCAAGGAGTGTAGCTGTAAAAAATCATCAAAATCGGAGTTAAAATAACCTTTAAATCTTGATTTTTCGTTTATAACCGTCGAAATGTTTTGTCCCGTTACTTGATCTCTGATTTTTTTGTTCCGATTTTTGGCGTATATGATCTCGATGTGTAAACAAACAAGTTTGACGGTTGGATTGTTGAAATTAGTTTCGTAGAATGCGTATGCCATCAAAACAATATATTCACTAACAATTAAGAGTTTATTTATACTTTTATTAAATATAACATAAGATTTTGTGGTATCCACTAGTTTAAATATTTTAAATTGACGATCGAATTGGTTCATTGTATTCATATAGGGTCAAGGAGTGTAGCTGTAAAAAATCATCAAAATCAGAGTTGAAATAACCGTTAAATCGTGATTTTTCGGTTATAACCGTCGAAAAGTTTTGTTCTATTACTTAATCTCTGAATGTTTATTTTTTCCGATTTTTGGTGTATATGATCTCGAAGTGTAAACAAACAAATATGACGGTTGGATCATTGAAACTAGTTTCGTAGAATGCGTATGCCATCAAAACAATATATTCACTAACAATTAAGAGTTTATTTATACTTTTATTAAATATAATATAAGATTTTGTGGTATCCACTAGTGTAAATATTTTAAATTGACGATCTAATTCAGTCATTGTATTCATATAGGGTCACGGAGTGTAGCTGTAAAAAATCATCAAAATCAGAGTTGAAATAACCCTTAAATCTTGATTTTTCGTTTATAACCGTCGAAATGTTTTGTCCCGTTACTTGATCTCTGATTTATTTTTTTTTCCGATTTTTGGCGTATATGATCACGATGTATAAACAAACAAGTTTTACGGTTGGATCGTTGAAACTAGTTTCGTAGAATGCGTATGTCATCAAAACAATATATTCACTAACAATTAAGAGTTTATTTATACTTTCATTAAATATAACAAAAGATTTTGTGGTATCCACTAGTGTAAATATTTTAAATTGACGATCGAATGCAGTCATTTTATTCATATAGGGTTAAGGAGTGTAGCAGTAAAAAATCATCAAATCAGAGTTGAAATAACCGTTAAATCTTGTTTTTAAAAAACCGTCATCTTTACTTCACAATAGACGACCCTTTTTAAAAAACAACCGTCATCTTTATATATAATAGACGATCCTTTTTTAAAAAAACCGTCATCTTTACTTCATAATAGACGACCCTTTTTATAAAAAAAAACCGTCGTCTTTACATATAATAGACGACCCTTTTTATATGAAAAGGGTCGTCTTTACTTCATAATAAACGACCCTTTTTATAAAAAAACCGTCGTCTTTACTTCAAGATAGATGACCCCTTTTATATGAAAAGGGTCGTTTTTACTTCATAATAGACGACCATTTTCATATAAAAAGGGTCGTCTTTACTTCATAATGGACGACCCTTTTTATAAAAAAACCATCGTCTTTACTTAATAATAGACGACCCTTTTTATTTTTATAAAAAAAACCGTCATCTTTACATATTATAGACGCAGTTCTTTCAAAACAACCATGTCTTTATCAAAAAAGGACATTTGATTTTTAAAAGACGATGCTTGTCATACCTGCTGTCGTTGTTTTTTGGTCAGATTTTAACTCTGAAGAAAAGCTTTTTAATAAGACGACGCTTTTTTATTTGTGTGCGTCGTTATAAAAAAATTCTCAACAGTATCTCCATTTTTTAGTTGTTTAAGTCACTTATCCACGACGGTTTTTTGTTACCGTCGTCTTTTTAAAAACAACAACGGTTTTTGTTCTACCATCGTCTTTTTCTGGTTGTCTTTTGCCCTTTTTGTAGTAGTGATAGTACCTATTAGATATTATTAATATCTCTATAAGGTATTTTATAAGTGTTTGCATTATTATTTCAACGCGTGATTCAAAGAATAACACTACTGGTGTAAAACCAAGCCCTAGGCTCTAAAAGCCTACAGAGGGGGGTGAAGTAGGCTAGAGGTCAAAGACCTACCAAATTAAATTTTAAGCCTAGCTAAGAATGAATAAGCGGAAACGTAAACACATGCACAACCATGGTGTTCAAATACTAAGCATATGCAGTGAGTTAAAGGAGCTGACTGCATGAACTCGGATTGATACAGATAACACCACGTATTAATACAAACAGCAACCCTTGTGATTTTGGATCAATACAGTACAACGCGTATTGATACACGTTAGTGTGCTGAAGTCATTTGAACAGAATGCAGCAAGTACAACAATGGCAACATGAATATAAACAAACACCAAGATTTGTTAACCCAGGAAAACCCAAGTGGGTAAAAACTGGGAGCACCAAGCTAGGAGAGATCCAATCCACTCAATAAGAATTACAAGGAAATGAAGGAAGACTTAGCTCAATCTATCACCTATAGGCAGCTTCAATCACCCTTACAGCAAGCACCATTTCTTTGTTTCTTAGCAGCAAATCTTCTCAAGAGCACCAAGCTCAAGTTGCATGTTGTTTGATGTATGAAGTGAGTTATGGTTTCACAAATTCATCTATCTCAATCACAAAGTATGATTGAGCTAGACAAATGAAACCTAAGTGTTGTGATGATTAAACTAGAAGTAATAAACTTGAAGTATATAGTTTAATTCAAACTGACAACAATGAAACAAAACATTCAGCCACAATAAATATGAATCAACGTTGGAGACAATCTATGTGCATGCAATCATACACATACTCTCAAGTGTTCAAGTGGCTGAAAATACATGGGAATGTTTTTGATTGCTCAAGAGCACATATGAAAAATCTTTTCAAAAACAAATAAACAGTTCTGTAAATATATATCGGACGTAAGAGAGCATATGCTGTTTATACAATATGAATGAAACAATCCCCCCTTGAAACCGTCTAAGTGAGGAGGTATTAATAGAGAAGCCATTCAATCACTCTAATTGTTTTGAGGCTACAGACCAACCACTTACACAACCAACGGCTCAAACCACAAAGGTGGATAAGGAATAAAGAAATTCTTTTGGAGACCATGTGGGCACACAAGGTATGGAGAGGAATAAAGAAAACATGGGAGATTCTTCAAGAAATAAGCATGAGAAAGTAATATAACAATCATCCCATGCTTTTGTTAGAAACACATGCACAAGGAGAAGACAAGAACAACACACGGTGGTCTGCTCAAGGAGAGAAGAGAAGGATTTAAAATTAATCTCCCCATACAGTGAGCACAACCAGCCGTTTAGGATTAAGGAAACTAAAACAGATTTTCAAAAATCTATTTTATGAAAACAGCCAAGAGAAAGAAGGAGAAGCCTCTTTCCAAGAAAGACCAGCCGACAAGGAATGGGGAGAGTCAAATAGACACACAATGGACTTCTCCCATAAATAAAGATGGGAAGGAAAAATATAAAAACAGCCCATGCCTTTTTGTTTTGGTGAAAGAGAAAACAGCCCATGCATTTGTAAACACAAAGAAAGAGAAAGGAGTATTTAAATTCCTTTTAAGAACAACATGCACGGACACAACACCAAAGCATATTAGAAAGATGACATAAAACAAGCCAAATTGTTTTGATAGCTTGGAACAAGGAGCCGGCAGCTTTAAATCAAAGTGTGGAGAAAGTTTTCTCACATGGGTGTTGAATAAATGTATTCAACCCATACAACAATGTCTAAAGCAAGATATATTAAATAACTAGATGATGTGCTCAAGAAAGAAAGGAATGAGTGGACAACTCATGCATGCTTTGACATAAGGTGACAATCACAAAGGTATGACAAAAAACATCCTTTTAGAAAAGATAAAGAATAATAATCAAGATGTTTTGATCGGTGCATATTTAAATATCATTTTGTACCCTTCTAATTTATGATTTGGTTATGTTTTTGAGTTAAACTTGTGCTTTTAATAAGTTTTGTGTTTGTTTCAGTGTTATAAGCTTGAGACTCACTAATTACATTTTGGAGACAAGTTAGCTCAAAACGGTGTCTGCAGATCAGTCAAATTCACGGATTGGACTGTACTTACTCACGAAGAACCAGATAATTAGCCATGCATCATTGGAAAGATACGGAAGTCTAGTTTCTGTAGAATTTTACGGTTCATGATTCCGAGTCTTCTAGAGAAAGTTATACATGTTTTGGCACCTTAAGGTCAAATTCATCAGCATCTGCGTTACTGGGCCAAAAATCACATTTGAAGGCCTTCCCGATTTTTCCTTGAGTTGGGCTGCAAATGCTTGGAAAGATAAGACAAAGAGCTTCAAGATCCATATTTTTCCAGATTTATCAGACTAGAAGCACAAGCCCAAAACGAGCCCACAAGCTGGCTGCAATGCATTGTCATGCATGACATATGCATGATGAAGTGTTGTTGATTGTGGGAAAGTTTGGTGAAGCATATTCAATACCTATAATTGAGTGGAATTTTGCAGCAGCCAAATGAGCCAAAAGATGATGAAGTGGGAGTTGCAACACTAAGCCTAAAGACAAGAGGAATTGTTTTCAAATGTAATAGTGTGTTAGGTGAATTAAGTGTTGTAAGTTGGTGAAGTGAGTGTGGTAGGTAAACCTATTGTATAATTCAGATTTTCACTTCCCCTAGCCCTATAAATAGGGAAGTTCTCTAAGCTTGTAATAACACCCCAAGGGGGGGGAGCTCTCAAGCACCTCTCTAGAGCTCCCTTCCATTCTCTCCCTCAAATTCTTTTAGTTTCCCTTTGTAGTTCTCAATTGTTGTAATAAGATCATTCTACTAAATTTTCTTTTTATTAAATCTCAAGCACTTCTCTATTCTCTTCCAAAATTCTCAAAGTTCCCAAACACTTCTCCCATTCCTTCATCAAATTCTCAAACACTTTCCTCTCCCTCCTCCAAGCTCTCAAACACTTTCCTTTCTTCCTCAAGTTCTCTTAATTTCTTTAATGTTCTTTTAGTTGTAATTTATTTTTCATTGTAATGTACATTCTTTCTTCTTGTTTTGTTTCTTTTGTTTTCATTTTTGTTTTGTGTAGGAAAACTAAATTGGATCATTCAATCACCAATCCCTGTGGAATCGACCTCGCACTTACATACGCTAAACTACCAACGGTTCGTGCACTTGCGAGTATCACAAGTTGAGGATGCAGTTGAACCAATTTTGGTGCAGCTGAATCTACACAACAAGTTTTGGCGCCGTTGCCGGGGATCGGTAACATTGTTTGATTCTATTTGGTTTTCTTACTTTTTATTTATTTTTATCTTTTTCATAACTGGACAGTTTCATGTTTTAAAGTTAATGAGGTTAATTGATAAGTTGTGTTTGTAGTCCAACGGACAAGGACAATTGCCTGACAAGCAAGAGAACTGGGTTTGAGTCCCAGCTTACACAACACCCAAAAACAAAAAGGTTCAAGTAGCATGTTGGTTATTTCTAGTTTATGGTTTCATTCACTTGCTCTTAATTAAATATCTTGTTCAAGTTTACATAAACACCATATGACTCTTGGACTGATTAGTGAATGAATGGGTAGATATTGAAGACAAACACCATGTTTAAATTCTACTTGGTTCTTTATTGTTCTTCTTGTTCTTAATGGGTTCGGAATTTGTGTTTAGACTAAACACCATAGCTAAATGCTTTTTCTGAATACTTGATTAAAACCACACACCATATGGATAATCATATTTGAGAAAGAACGAACTCCATAAGCTAGTTTGATTTACTTTGTTGCTTATTACTTTGAAGCATGAAATTGGATGTGTGTTGATTTTCCTTTCCATTTTAGTTTTTATTTCCTAATCCTTTAATTCTGTTTCAAGTTTTCTGTGTTTGTTTTAGTAAGTAATGCCAGCTTAATAAAAATGGAGAGAGATGGTAACCTCAATCATAAGAATGGGGAGTGTGGAGTAGTGAGAGAAGTCGCGACCTCCAAATGCATCACGCTCGACCTAATCGCTTCAAGGGGGAGTATTCCAATCCTTTCTCTTTAGTTGTTTTGTTATTATTTCAGTAATTTTAATTTTCTATTTCTTTTATTAAAAAAAAAATTAAAAAGATTTTTTATATTAGCTGACTCGTGGTAACTCCAGGAAGCGTCTCCGTCAATACAGTGTCTAGGAGTTCTTTAGGCGACACCTTCGGTGTCTAAGAAGTTTGGGTTTTAAGTGGGACCTTTGTGACCCCTCCAACCTTCCCGGATCCCCTGGCTGTGTTTTCTGAGGCCCTTAACTGGTCATCCATGAGTTGCTTGTATATTTGTGTGTTTTAAAAAAACAAAACAAAACCAAAAAAAAAATTAAAAAAAAATTTTGAAATTTGAGTTTTTATTTATTTTCCTTGTAAATTGCAATTTGGAACTTCTTTGTTTTTTTTTTCTTTGTGTGGTCAGTTAGTTGTAAATAATAATAAATTTTAAATTAAAAAAAAATCAATTTGGAACTTTTTTGTTTCGTTAAGTTAGTTTATGTATTTATTTACGTGGTGTGGTTAGTTAGTTTATTTCTGAGTGTTAAAAACACATTTTTATTTCATTTCAAACGTTACAAACAAAGAAAAAGAAAAGTAAAAAAAAAAAAAAAAACAACAAAAAAAAAAACATTCAAGTAAATTAAAAATAAAAACAACTTCTTCATCTTCATCTTCATGGCATGCCTCTATTTCTCTAACTTGCAGAATCTGCAGCAGCTCCACATGGTCCTCATTTTTTCTCCGAGTGCTTCCACGTGCTGATTGGCACAATAGAGCCGCTTCTCTAAGTCCGCCATCATAGCCTTCAAGGAAGCTACTTCATCACTCAGCGCGGCACACTCCCGTGTCCTCGCCAGGAATCGCATGCCTAAATTGGTAGCCGAGACCGCGTGGAGCACCGTTAAATTGTGGGACTCCTCCACTGCTGCCTTGTCAGATCTCTTTGCCACATGCAGATGATCTGTCGATGTGAGCTTGCTGCCAATCATGCCTTCCAGCATCGCTGCCCTCTGTTCGGCACCGCCTCAGAAAGGTTCGGTATTGCCTCAGCAAAGTTTGAGGCCGTACCGTGATGATATGTGGAGTTTGGGAAGACATGGTTTATAGGAGCCCTTATCTGCGCATTCGGTGGCGCAAGGGACAATTCAAGGCTAAGATCATCAAGGTGAGTGCATGAAGATGCCATTGTTTTGTTTTTGGATTTTTTGATGTTTTCTCTGAATTTCAGGAAGAAATGTGGGGTACTCTTCTACTTCACCGAGATGAGTTTAAATAGACTTATGCAGACGAGGGAGCCGAAAGCACTTCGGATCTCGAGGGTGCTATCATGTGCTCTTTTCTCTCGGATCCCTTCATTTCCGCGCAAATTGCGAGCACGTTTTTTTTTTAAAAGGGAGCATGTCCAGACTTTCACTTACTTTTGCCTCCCCGTTTTTCTGATGTTTGTGTTTTTGCTTTTTCAATTGTTATTTTATTTTATTTTATTTTATTTTATTTTATTTTTTCCAATTGTTTTCTTCTTGTTTGTCAGGTTTCTTAAGAATGTAGTTGGAAGAAGAGACAAAATTAAAGATGCGTCTTGGACACCTGGTGCAAGAATCCCATCTCTTCTTTTAAATTCTTGTTTGAATTGTGTGTTTATTTCAATTTCTATTTTTATTTTGTTTTTATTTAATTAGGTAGTATAATTTAAAACTCATAGGATATTCTTTGAAGGAGCTAAATTTTTGGTAACTCCAGTGAGCAACCGCAGTCGATACAATGTCTAGGAGTTCTTTAGGCGGCACCTTCGGTGTCTAAGAAGTTTGGGTTTTAAGAGGGACCATTGTGACCCCTCCAACCTTCCCGGATCCCCTAGCTGTGTTTTCTGAGGCCCTTAACTGGTCATCCTTAAGTTTTTCTCTTAAAATAAGCAGTTACTTGTGTGTTTACTTAACTAAAAATAAAATGCATGTTTTGGTTTTCATGTTTTTGTTTGATTGTCGTTCTTTAAATTTAGGGTCAATTGTCTCTTTGAAATAACATAACGTTTTTATTTCCCAATTAAAAAAAACACATACATTTTAAAATTAAATAAATAAAAACTGAAATCATTTCTTCTTGGCCTTCGGTGTCTCGACCATAGGAGCTTTTAGTTTGACCATCTGGCTGTCCTCTTCGGGGCTTCACGCACAACCTCTTGGGGCTCATCACTTGAGCTCCCAAGGATCGCAATCTTAGCTTCAGCGTAACTTTTCTCGCGATCTGGTTTCTTGCGTTTACCCGGTCGGTCTAGGTCCTCCAGCTGTTTTCGCATGTCGCGAGAGTAGAACTCTACCATCTTTGATAGGTTTTTATTCTCGTCCTGCAATACATCTAGCTGGTGTCGATTCACCTCCACTATCCTTGACCTCTCCCTTTTCAAGCTTTTTATAGCACTCTGACACTCTTCAACCATACTTCGCTCCGCCGCTGAACTGACCTTTCAGCACCTCTACCTCATGGGACTTCGCAAGTAGGCGATGACCCAAACTTGCGACACATGCTGTACTCTGGACGCTCAGTGCCAGGGCATCGCTCGTGACCCGGTTGTCATCCCTTGTCCCGAACACACGTATATCTTTAGGAGTCACTAAATTTCTGCCCACTCCAATGGCAACATCGTTGTCCAGGAGTATGAGTCAGCTGACTGTCACAGGCCCCCTTGCGGAGGCAAAGTAGGGCATCCATACTGGTGCTCCTGCTTGGCCTCGTGTTTGAGTCGGTGGTGCTAGGTTGAGATCCAACGAAAAGGGGTAGGAAGAGGCCATTTGATTTCTCACTTTTTTTCTTGCTTCTTTTCTCTTTTGTGTTTCTGAGTTTGTGGTTTTGTTTTGTTTTTCCCTTCTTTTTCCTTCTTATATACTTAGACTTTGACAAACCCTAGCCAGTGCAGCGCGTAAGCATTTTCTGAATCTCCAGCATTCCTCGAGTCCCACAACCTTCTCGCTTTCCAACCACACCCAACTCATTTATCTCGACATGTCTTTTTTGAACGGACGCGTTCAGGAAAGTCTTCGCGCCTTTCCATGAGCCCGTAATTTCTGCTTGTGAAATCTGCGGTGCTTCTATCTGTCGACACGTGTCTCGCTCAGTCTGCCCATGACTAACCATGACACGACATCAGGGACCACATTCCCTCTTTTCAGGAAATCCCGCTTTGCGCTCATAATTCACGTTTTATGTATTAAAAAAAATTAAAATTAAAATGTGTGGGTTTCGGATTTCGTTTTGGGTCGGGTTTTTCCGTTGTTGGGTTAATTTCATTTTGGGTTGGGCTTTCAATTGTTTGGGTTTTAGTTTGCATAAGACTTCCTGTTTAGGGCTTACCGTTTTGAGTGTTTTACTGTTTTTATTTTTATTTTTATTTTATTATTATTATTATTATTTTTGTTTGTTTTGTAATTTTTATTTTGTAATTATTTTATTTTATATTTGTGTGTTTTGTAATTTTTATTTGCTTTAATACCTTTCATTTGTTGTTATGACATTATTTGTGGCTAATTTTTAAACATTGAGGACAATGTTCATTTCTAGGTTTGGGGGTATTAGAGTTTAGCATGTAAATTTGGTTTTTCCTTAATTTAAATTTTTTTATTTGCTTGTTTTTATTTTTATTTTTATTTTGTTTTGAGTCACTTTCCGAACACATATGATGAGATTGTGATAAATGTTGCATGACTTAAATGAAAATTGGATTTCATTTTATTTTATTAAAAAAAAAAATTTTAAAAAAAATTAAAAATTGGCATTGTTCTATCATGATATGCTTGAAACCTTCTTTACACTTGCCATTTGTTTCATAATTTTCCAATTGAAGAATTTGCATGATCTAAAGAATTGTATGAAGCATAAATTAGACTTATATAACCAACCATATAAAGTGAGCAGTTGAGCCTTGTACTTCAATTCATGAGTGTTATATACACATACTCTTAATTTCTTGTCATCTAAGTTGTTGTTTGATCTCATTATTCATTGATTTGGTTGAACACTTAAAAGTCATTCATTCTTTTGCAATTTCATTTTATGACATTTAAGAAATGATATTAAGGCCCTCTTTGGATCGTTTGTGCCTTTCAAGCTAACCTTATGCATGCTTAAGCATGATTTTCCATTGTTAACCATTTTGAGCCTACATGTAAACCTTTTCTTTCATTTAACCAATTATATTTCCTCACCTTAGCCTGAAAAACAAATATTTACCTTTCTAAGGAACTCATGAGCTTTAATTGGGATGTGTTTTTCATACTAGGTTTGGGAAGAGGTGTTACATTTCAAAAATATATATATTCACACAATTGGTGAAAGAAAAGAGAAAAGTTGTGATTATGTGGTGGTTGATTGAAATTCCATTTTTGGGCCTTCAAAATAAATTGGTGGTTGTTCAATAAAGGAGTAAATCATTGTAAATGAAGGTATAAGGAGTTTTGATCATGTAAAAGAAAAAATCTAATCGTGATGATTCGAAGTCTTGTAAACAATTATTTTATGCTCTTACATTGCGAGTTCCTTGGACTTTGTATTATCCATACCTTTCATTTCTTACTCACCTTACACCCTTGGGCCCATTACAACCTATGTTAAAGACCTAAATTGATCTTAAATGTCATGTGGTTGAATTGCATCCATTTTCTTACTTTTAAGTGTTTGGCATCCTTCTTGAGATCATATTAATGCAAGTTCTTCATCTTTCTATTTCGAGTTAAGTCCTTTATGGTTTAACTCTAATCTCATGTTTATAACTGAGTGTTGCATTATGCTTCTGAGTTATTCATTTGTGAGAGGACAACTTTGGTGAGATTTAAAGTTGAACTTATGCTTTGTATGATTTTTGAAATTGTGTGAAAACTAAGATTGGAGAATTTGTTGCATTTGGCTATCACACTACTACACTTTGAGCATATTATGTTTTGAACTTTGCCGCTTTGTAAATAATGTCTAAAATTGAGTTTTTATTGTTAAAAACTTTTGAGTCATGTGCATAAGTCATTTCTCTTAGAAAATGTTCGGAAAGATTGTTTTGAGTTCGTTTTATTTTTGTAATTGTTTTTTTTATTTTTGTTTTTTTGTTTTTTGTTTTGCTAATGTAATTATGTTTGTTTTTGTTTTTGGTTTTGGTTTTGCTTAAAGACTAACAATCTTTTAAGTTTTCTAACCATTTTGTTTTGTAGAGTTAGAAAAACGTTTGTGGGTATCGAAATCTGTTAAACCCTCAGGAGACACAACTCCTCCTACTAGGGATGCCTAGAGGTTTAAAGGCTTGTTGCATACGTTAAATGCAATCGAATTACCTGCGAAAGTGGTTTAGTTAATTTCTTGTTTTGTTTTTCTCTTTGTTTTCTTTTTGTTTTGCTCGAGGACTAGCAAAATCTAAGTTTGGGGGTATTTGATCGGTGCATATTTACATATCATTTTGTACCCTTCTAATTTATGATTTGGTTATGTTTTTGAGTTAAACTTGTGCTTTTAATAAGTTTTGTGTTTGTTTCAGTGTTATAAGCTTGAGACTCACTAATTGCATTTTGGAGACAAGTTAGCTCAAAACGGTGTCTGCAGATCAGTCAACTTCACGGATTGGACTGTACTTACTCACGAAGAACCAGATAATGAGCCATGCATCATTGGAAAGATACGGAAGTGTAGTTTCTGTAGAATTTTACGGTTCATGATTCCGAGTCTTCTAGAGAAAGTTATACATGTTTTGGAAACTTAAGGTCAAATTCGGCAGCATCTGCGTTACTGGGCCAAAAATCACATTTGAAGGCCTTCCCGATTTTTCCTTGAGTTGGGCTGCAAATGCTTGGAAAGATAAGACAAAGAGCTTCAAGATCCATATTTTTCCAGATTTATCAGACTAGAAGCACAAGCCCAAAACGAGCCCACAAGCTGGCTGCAATGCATTGTCATGCATGACATATGCATGATGAAGTGTTGTTGATTGTGGGAAAGTTTGGTGAAGCATATTCAATACCTATAATTGAGTGGAATTTTGCAGCAGCCAAATGAGCCAAAAGATGATGAAGTGGGAGTTGCAACACTAAGCCTAAAGACAAGAGGAATTGTTTTCAAATGTAATAGTGTGTTAGGTGAATTAAGTGTTGTAAGTTGGTGAAGTGAGTGTGGTAGGTAAACCTATTGTATAATTCAGATTTTCACTTCCCCTAGCCCTATAAATAGGGAAGTTCTCTAAGCTTGTAATAACACCCCAAGGGGGGGAGCTCTCAAGCACCTCTCTAGAGCTCCCTTCCCTTCTCTCCCTCAAATTCTTTTAGTTTCCCTTTGTAGTTCTCAATTGTTGTAATAAGATCATTCTACTAAATTTTCTTTTTATTAAATCTCAAGCACTTCTCTATTCTCTTCCAAAATTCTCAAAGTTCCCAAACACTTCTCCCATTCCTTCATCAAATTCTCAAACACTTTCCTCTCCCTCCTCCAAGCTCTCAAACACTTTCCTTTCTTCCTCAAGTTCTCTTAATTTCTTTAATGTTCTTTTAGTTGTAATTTATTTTTCATTGTAATGTACATTCTTTCTTCTTGTTTTGTTTCTTTTGTTTTCATTTTTGTTTTGTGTAGGAAAACTAAATTGGATCATTCAATCACCAATCCCTGTGGAATCGACCTCGCACTTACATACGCTAAACTACCAACAGTTCGTGCACTTGCGAGTATCACAAGTTGAGGATGCAGTTGAACCCATTTTGGTGCAGCTGAATCTACACAACATGTTTTTAGAAAGAAGGAGTTTAATATTTTTGTAAGGATGGTCATTAATAAATATAATAAACCCCATGCTTTGGTCAGATAAGAAATATCAATGCAAATAAAGGGATCTGACATAGCTGTATACACTGACGCGTAATGGATTAATACTTTCATAGAAAGTATTACTACAACTGAAGACAGGGCAGTATGCATGAATGTACGTTGGATCAATCCAAGTGAAGGTGGATTAATCCATGTGAACAATGCACATGCAAGAATGTACGTTGGATCAATCCAGTGAAGTGTGGATTAATCCATGAGAACAATGCATATGATTTTACCTTTTGAACTGCAACGATGAGATACGGAAGCCCTTCAACCTACACTGATTCTAACCTAGAATCTAATTAATATTACAAGGGTTTTGTTGGTTTAAGAGAAGAGCCAAAAACAATATTGGTTCAAATAAGAACCTTACAATCTCCCCCTTTGGCCTTTTCTTAAACAAAAAACACAAATTGAAATTCAAGGACTAACTCATCTAAAACTATCAAAAGACATTGATAGAACATGGAACCTGCACAAGCTTCACAAGAAGGATTAAAAGATTTCAACTATAAGGTTCCAAAAATAAACATAGTTTAGTCTACAGAATTGCAATTTTTCTCCCCCATTTTGTCTTAGAAAAGACAAAGGGAGAAACAAGACAATGGAGCTGTCCATTTCGCTCCCCCACAAACTAAGCAGTACAAGCTCCCCCATAAACAAAGCACAAGCAATTGCAGTATGAAACACAAGAAATGGTACAAACAGAAACGTAAATAACCAAAGAATAAACTAAGACCAAAACAAGGACTGTTGCACCCCAAAACAAACAATAGAAGAAATAACATGCATGCACGGCAGGAAGAAACAACAAAAAAAAACATGCATGCAAGAAGAAACAAACCACACACAGAAGTAATTTCTAAATCAGATTTTGTCTCTTAGAAAAGCAACCAAAGTAAATCTAGAAAAATCATCAACAAATAACAAGATGTACTTTCTTCCTCCAAGGCTAATAGTTTGGAAGGGACCAACCAAATCTATATGAACAAGTTCAAGGAGTTTAGTGGTGGTTATGGAGTTCAAAGTCCCATGAACAGACTTTCTTTGTTTTCCTATATGGCACCCACTGCAAACAGATTTAGTATTATTTCCAAACTTGGGAATACCACTTGCTATTTCTTTCTTAGATAGGTTCTCAAGATCTTTGAAATTTATATGACCTAATCTTTGATGCCACAACACAATAGAGTTGTCAACAGAGAGTTTGCAAGCAATAATATTAGAAAACAAATTAGTCTCCACACAATAACAATGATCTCTCATTTTTAAACCTGTCAAGATAGTTTCTCCTTCTTTGTTGGAGACAATACATCTTTCTTTAGTGAAATTAACAATGCAAGAGTCTTGATCACAGAGTTGACTTATACTTATCAAATTTGATTTCAGATTTTCAACATACAAGACATTTTCAAGCTTATTAATTCCTGGAGCAAAGATGGTTCCTTTTCCTAATATACTTGACTTGCTACCATCACCAAAAGTTACACTCCCAAGATTAGACATAGGAGAGTAATTAAGAAAAACACTCTTGTCCCCAGTCATGTGACTAGAGCAACCACTATCAAAATACAAAGCATTAGAATTTGTCACAGATAAAGCATTCAAGACAACAAGACAAGTCTGATTAGCTTTTCTCACCCAAACCTTTTTAGTTGGCATTTTAATTTCTTGATTAGGTCTTAACATGCTTGAAATAATTGCAACTTCACTTAACAGATTTTGAACTTGTTTTTCTAAACTCATAGAAGAATTCTTTCCTTTTAGTTTGAAGCAATTTGGTCTAATGTGCCCTCTTTTATTACAAAAATGACAAATAGGGATGAAGACATTTTTTCTAGACATACTAGAACTAGAAGCATTACTTTTAGTTCTGAAAGTTTTTGAAGTGGGCTGATTCTGGACAGTTTCGGATTGATACCTGCTGACACCGGATTGATCCATAACTGATACGGATTGAGCCATATAAGTTTTGGAATGATCCACAGTTTGCACAAGAATCTACAGCATGTACGAATTTTACTTCCTCATTTAATTTGACAACATCAGGGGTAAAGCCAAGACTAGATTTATCACTACAATAATTTCCCTTTTTTCTAGACAAGTCTAAGTCAAATTTTAACTTCTCATTTTCTTGTTTAAGTTGACTCACAAGGTTAGACAAATCTGTATTTTCTTGTTGTAGCATGACAACTTTACTAGAAAGATGCACACTTTGTCTCTTTATGTTGTAAGATACATTCACAAGTTCCTCATATCTTTGGATTAGCTCCTCTTCACTATCAATAAGTTCAACCTCATTTTCACTCTCTTCACAAATTTCAGTGGATAATTTACCAATGAAAGCAACACATTTTTCATCATCACTTGAGTCAATCATAGACTCATCTTCTGACTGATTTTCCCGTTTTAGAGTGTTTGCACACTCAAAGGCAAAATGACCTATTCCACCACAATCATAACAATTTATTGACCTTTTGTTTTCACTAGAAACTGAGCAAGAACTAGAGTAGTAATCACCATTAAATAATGATGGGTGAGCCACAGAGCTATGAGCTCTATCTCTTTCCATAGAGATGACTTAGAGTTGGATCTACACTAATTAAAATGTAGTGCCCGCTCTGATACCAATTGTAAAACCAAGCCCTAGGCTCTAAAAGCCTACAGAGGGGGGGTGAAGTAGGCTAGAGGTCAAAGACCTACCAAATTAAATTTTAAGCCTAGCTAAGAATGAATAAGCGGAAACGTAAACACATGCACAACCATGGTGTTCAAATACTAAGCATATGCAGTGAGTTAAAGGAGCTGACTGCATGAACTCGGATTGATACAGATAACACCACGTATTAATACAAACAGCAACCCTTGTGATTTTGGATCAATACAGTACAACGCGTATTGATACACGTTAGTGTGCTGAAGTCATTTGAACAGAATGCAGCAAGTACAACAATGGCAACATGAATATAAACAAACACCAAGATTTGTTAACCCAGAAAACCCAAGTGGGTAAAAAACTGGGAGCACCAAGCTAGGAGAGATCCAATCCACTCAATAAGAATTACAAGGAAATGAAGGAAGACTTAGCTCAATCTATCACCTATAGGCAGCTTCAATCACCCTTACAGCAAGCACCATTTCTTTGTTTCTTAGCAGCAAATCTTCTCAAGAGCACCAAGCTCAAGTTGCATGTTGTTTGATGTATGAAGTGAGTTATGGTTTCACAAATTCATCTATCTCAATCACAAAGTATGATTGAGCTAGACAAATGAAACCTAAGTGTTGTGATGATTAAACTAGAAGTAATAAACTTGAAGTATATAGTTTAATTCAAACTGACAACAATGAAACAAAACATTCAGCCACAATAAATATGAATCAACGTTGGAGACAATCTATGTGCATGCAATCATACACATACTCTCAAGTGTTCAAGTGGCTGAAAATACATGGGAATGTTTTTGAATGCTCAAGAGCACATATGAAAAATCTTTTCAAAAACAAATAAACAGTTCTGTAAATATATATCGGACGTAAGAGAGCATATGCTGTTTATACAATATGAATGAAACAATCCCCCCTTGAAACCGTCTAAGTGAGGAGGTATTAATAGAGAAGCCATTCAATCACTCTAATTGTTTTGAGGCTACAGACCAACCACTTACACAACCAACGGCTCAAACCACAAAGGTGGATAAGGAATAAAGAAATTCTTTTGGAGACCATGTGGGCAGACAAGGTATGGAGAGGAATAAAGAAAACATGGGAGATTCTTCAAGAAATAAGCATGAGAAAGTAATATAACAATCATCCCATGCTTTTGTTAGAAACACATGCACAAGGAGAAGACAAGAACAACACACGGTGGTCTGCTCAAGGAGAGAAGAGAAGGATTTAAAATTAATCTCCCCATCCAGTGAGCACAACCAGCCGTTAGGATTAAGGAAACTAAAACAGATTTTCAAAAATCTATTTTATGAAAACAGCCAAGAGAAAGAAGGAGAAGCCTCTTTCCAAGAAAGACCAGCCGACAAGGAATGGGGAGAGTCAAATAGACACACAATGGACTTCTCCCATAAATAAAGATGGGAAGGAAAAATATAAAAACAGCCCATGCCTTTTTGTTTTGGTGAAAGAGAAAACAGCCCATGCATTTGTAAACACAAAGAAAGAGAAAGGAGTATTTAAATTCCTTTTAAGAACAACATGCACGGACACAACACCAAAGCATATTAGAAAGATGACATAAAACAAGCCAAATTGTTTTGATAGCTTGGAACAAGGAGCCGGCAGCTTTAAATCAAAGTGTGGAGAAAGTTTTCTCACATGGGTGTTGAATAAATGTATTCAACCCATACAACAATGTCTAAAGCAAGATATATTAAATAACTAGATGATGTGCTCAAGAAAGAAAGGAATGAGTGGACAACTCATGCATGCTTTGACATAAGGTGACAATCACAAAGGTATGACAAAAAACATCCTTTTAGAAAAGATAAAGAATAATAATCAAGATGTTTTTAGAAAGAAGGAGTTTAATATTTTTGTAAGGATGGTAATTAATAAATATAATAAACCCCATGCTTTGGTCAGATAAGAAATATCAATGCAAATAAAGGGATCTGACATAGCTGTATACACTTACGCGTAATGAATTAATACTTTCATAGAAAGTATTACTACAACTGAAGACGGGCAGTATGCATGAATGTACGTTGGATCAATCCAAGTGAAAGTGGATTAATCCATGTGAACAATGCACATGCAAGAATGTACGTTGGATCAATCCAGTGAAGTGTGGATTAATCCATGAGAACAATGCATATGATTTTACCTTTTGAACTGCAACGATGAGACACGGAAGCCCTTCAACCTACACTGATTCTAACCTAGAATCTAATTAATATTACAAGGGTTTTGTTGGTTTAAGAGAAGAGCCAAAAACAATATTGGTTCAAATAAGAACCTTACAACTGGGACATGTAATTATTGATACAAACAATGAAATAGGAGGGGATGCAAATATTCCATCATGCCTTGTTGCGTAGATTCAGCTGCACCAAAATGGATTCAGCTGCATCCTCAACTTGTGATACTCGCAAGTGCACGAACCGTTGGTAGTTTAGCGTATGTAAGTGCGAGGTCGATTCCACAGGGATTGGTGATTGAATGATCCAATTCAGTTTTCCTACACAAAACAAAAATGAAAACAAAAGAACATAAAACAAGGATTTTGTACAACACTTGAGAACATGGAGAGTTTTTGGAGAGAAAGAGAGAGGTGTTTGAGAGCTTGAGAATTTGGAGGAAGGTGTTTGGGAAGCTTGAGGATTTTGGAAGGGAAAGGAAGGTGTTTGTGAAGTGTTTGAGACATGGAGACTTTTGGAAGAGAAGGGAAATGTGTTTGGTAAATTTGGAGAAGGGAGGAGAGATGTGTTTGAGAAAGAGAAGGGAGGAGTGTTTGGGAAGTGTTTGAGAATATGGAAACTTTTGGAGAAGAAAGGAAAGTGGTGTTTGAGAACTTTGTGGATTTTGGAAGAGCATGTGTTTGAGAGCTTTGAAAAGGGAGAAGAAAGTGTTTGGAAAGTGTTTGAGAATTTGATGAAGGAATGGGAGAAGTGTTTGGGAACTTTGAGAATCTTGGAAGAGAAAGTGTTTGGAGAACATGGGGAATTTGGAAGGGAAGAGACATGTGTTTAGGGTTTGGAGAGTGTTTGGAAGAGAATAGAGAAGTGCTTGAGATTTAATAAAAAGAAAATTGAGTAGAATGATCTTATTACAACAATTGAGAACTACAAAGGGAAACTAAGAGAATTTAAGGGAGAGAAGGGAAGGGAGCTCTAGAGGAGTGCTTGAGAGCTCCCCCCTTGGGGTGTGTTTACAAGCTTAGGAAACCTCACTATTTATAGGCCTAAGGAGGTTGAAAATATGAATTATACAATTGAGTTATGTAAACACACTAACTTCACCTAACACACTACACTTAATTCACCAACTTAACCTAACACACAATTGCATTTGAAAACAATTCCTCTTGTCTTTAGGCTTAGTGTTGCATCATCCACTTCAACATCTTTTGGCTCATTTGGCTGCTGCAAAATTCCACTCAAATATATGTATTGAATATGCTTCACCAAACTTTCCCACAATCAACAACACTTCATCATGCATATGTCATGCATGACAATGCATTGCAGCCAGCTTGTGGGCTCGTTTTGGGCTTGTGTCTCCAGTCTGAAAAATCTGGAAAAATATGGATCTTGAATCTCTTTGTCTTATCTTTCCAAGCATATGCAGCCCAACTCAAGGAAAAATCGGAAAGGCCTTCAAATGTGATTTTTGGCCCAGTAACGCTGATGCTGCCGAATTTGACCTTAAGTTGCCAAAACATGTATAACTTTCTCTAGAAGACTCGGAATCGTGAACCGTAAAATTCTACAGAAACTAGACTTCCGTATCTTTCCAATGATGTATGGCTCATTATCTGGTTCTTCTTGAGCAAGTACAGTCCAATCCGTGAAGTTGACTGATCTGCAGACACCGTTTTGAGCTAAATTGTCTCCAAAATGCAATTAGTGAGTCTCAAGCTTATAACACTGAAACATACACAAAAGAAGTTAAAAGCACAAGTTTAACTCAAAAACATAACCAAATCATAAGTTAAAAGGGTACAAATTGATATGTAATTATGCACCGATCATGCCTTACAAAACTGGAAATCCAATGATCTGTTAAACAACCAACCTATTCTCCAAAGAAGATGGAGGAAAATTTACGGCATATGTTACAGAACTTTAAAGCAAGAATCAAAAAGAAAGACTGAGGGAGGGCAACCAAAAGTATATACAAACAGCCAATTAGAAGGTGCAGAAATTATAAAACTTGCTCACATCTTTTTTCTACTAATACGAAGCTGTTAAGCAAAAATTGTACCAGAAAACATACAAAATTAACAACAATCAAACAAATTTTCAGTGCCTGAAGCACCCTAGAAATTAAATACAAAGGGGACAAACAAAATTGGTAAGAAATAAAAGTAATTTCAAATTTACCTCAGTCTTGGGGCTTCTACACAGCACCTGACAAGAAACTGAGGGTCGGGAGAACGGAAGAAACGTGAAAAGAAGGAGACGAAGAAATTGAGGTCTGGAGAAGAAGAGACGTGAACGGAGAAGAAGATACATAAACAGAGAAGAGGAAGAGAAATAAATGGGACAGATTCTAAAGTTGTTAAAGGCTATTTTCGGTATTATGAAAAATTCATTAAACTCCCCAACAGATTTCCAAGAAATCCAAAATTAAAAGCAGCTATGCAGTGCTTCTCCAAACTGATTTGTCTTATAGCAATTAAGACCAAAAAGTGATTTTTATATTTATTACAAAATAGGTTGGGCTTCCAAAATTTTTTACAAAAATTACTTATTACTCCAAATAAGCAATGTCAAACGAGCGCTAAATAAAAGATAAAGGCAACTGTGTGGACGATGAACCCGCGCCACAAATAAATACTGTTGTATGAGTAATAAACCTATATCATACTATAAATAAAGTAAATGTGAGGATAAAACCACCACCGAATATATATATCGGTACATATACATCAAGTATATAAGTGATTGCTAATATATATAATATATCAAATACTTTATATAATATAGCATATTATATTACCATCAACTTTCCATATTAATATCATATATACTAATATATATATATATATGTATATAAAAAAAGGCTTATTTACTGTAGTACCCCCTGAAACTTCGGTCAAATCTCACTTTGCCCCCTCAAACTTAAAATGACCCACTTTCATCCCTTGACCGAGGTTTGGTGACCCACTTTGCCCCCTACCGTCAACTTCATCTAAAAGTTTGTTAACTTTGATGATGTGGCATGGATATTTTTGTAATTTTGTACACATGGATCATCATCCACCAATTAGGTGAGTGACGTGGCAAATGGAGCCCACCTTCTCCAGATGGATAAAAATATAATTAAATATTCTAATAATTAAATGTTAAAAAAAATAAGAAAAAAATATTTTCACATAATTAAAAACTACCCATCACCCTAGTCGCCCCAATCCTCCCACCCACCCACCCACCCACAGCCATCCTTCCCTACCCATCCACCATTAATCCTTACCCACAGCCACTCCCAGCAACAAAACTTCAGACTTGATTAGTCCCCATTAAATCTACAAGTATTTCCTCCAATTTCTCCACCATCCCAAGTTCAATATACAACCCAACAACCATCTTAGCCATCTTCTCATTTATCTTCCACTCATCATCCAACACTATTTTAACTTCATCTCTCTATTTTTTTTTTAAATTAAATTTTTTAGTTCATTTTTTTTGTTGGTTGCAGATTCAATCACTACTACAAAAAAGGCAAAAGACGACGGAAATTCACCGTCGTGTATTGGGTTTTCAAACCGTCGTAAAATCGACCGACATCTTTTGCAAAGTAAAACCACGACGCGAAATCACCGTCGTTGTTATGACAAACAACGTCATTAACAAAAAACAACCGACGTCTGTATACTGAAAAATGAACCAAAAAATTGTCGTGGAAAAAATAGACGACATATTTTATACAAACTCCGTCGTGTAAATAAATACAATACGTCTTTAAATAAATAAAATACGACGTTATTAAAACATACGACGTCCAATGTATTTACATAACCGTCGTGAAATAGTTTTTCCACTTCGTTTTTTCCATTAATATTGACGTGGAAATAGCGGTTAGGGTAAATCACCGTCGTTGTTATAACAAACAACGTCATTAACAAAAAAAAAACCGACGTCTATATACTGAAAAATGAGCCAAAAAAATGTCAAGGATAAGAATAGACGACCTATTTTATACAAACACAATCGTGTAAATAAATATACTACGTCTTTAAATAAATAACATACGACGTTATTAAGAAATACGACGTCGCATATATTTTAATAATCGTCGTGAAATGGTTTTTCCACTTCATTGTATATAAAATAAACAACGTGGAAAATATGTTAGGCTCATGACTTACGACATATTTATTTCTATAAATGTCGTAGTATTTTATATACAACGTCGTGATCATGTAAAAGACAGCCGTGTTTTTCTCTATTTATACGTCGTCTTTACCAAAATAATAGTCGTCTAATCTGCCCTGAGACGGCAAAGTTTTTCAGCCAATCGACGTGGAAAATATATGTAACGACATAAGAATAAAAAAAGAGACGTGGATATTCCATATAACGTTGTTTTTGTAAAAGAACGACGTCCAAATATCTTTTTACGTCGACAAATTTACCTCTGGATATCAAATTACGTCGTGAATGGTTTATTTTTTACTTCGTTTTTGATATAACAAGCGACGTGGTAAAATTTTAAGACGACGATTTTTTATTTGTTACGGACGAGTTCATGCTCTAAGACGTCGTCTTTTGACGTTAGGTTCGATATCTGTCCTTTTAGACGTCGGTATTATGGTACTAGGGTCGTGTTATTTGTAATTACATGTCGGCTCTTTATGCTTCTCCGACGTGATATCGTTAATAACTGTTTCACAATACCGTCGTCTTTCTTCAATTTTACTTCGCTTTTAGACGTCGGTAAATTCAATGCCGTTGTTGAATGCTCCGAAACGTCGTTTTTCATTGACAATTTTATGAAAACGGGCGCCCCTTTTTCAAGTTTTATGAGGAGCGTCGTTTTATAATCCTGAACCAGTATTTTATGTACTGATTGTTTTGTGGCCAAAACCTGCATAATGAAAGTGAAGAAAACACATTACAATTTATTACAAAATTAATGTCATACAGTAGTGCTGTTTAGGGCAAAAGTAATTTCATAAATTACAAGAGTATCATTCAATCCATATATCTTCACACCCATCTCGAATATTTTGACTCCCAAACTCACCCACCAGTTCATCAAATGTGTCAACATTGGCATCCTTCTAGTAAATGGCTCACACTCAAGTCTCACATCACCTAAGAAATCATCACCAATAACATCATTATATTCTCTATTAGGCATTGATAACACTACCAACCAACCATGATGCATCGGGTCGTCAACAAAAAATACTTGTTTGACTTGAGAATCCAAAACAAATTGGTCATTCATATGTCCAATTTTACTCAAATCTACAAGGGTAAATCCAAGTTCCTCGACTACAAGGCCGGAAGTACTATCTATCCAATCACACCTAAAGACTTGGGATTGTAAACCTTTGGTAGTCAAGGTCCCAAATTTCTTGAATGACACCATAAAAACCCATATTTGAGAGAATTGGGTTTTTATCCTTGGCACTAGCAACTTGCATGGTATGTGCAAGTAAATAAACTCCACTATTTTGCCATGTCCGCACATTATCTTGTGCCTTGATGTTAAATTTAACACCTTTAATAAGATAGCTCCTATATAATGGCACTGCCATGTTTGGATCAGCTGCTAGCCACCTTAAATTTTCTGATACCCCATGATTGTCTCCCTCATCAAGTTCACTTTGAACCTGCAAATTAATCATATCTTAATTCAATCTAACATAGAAAGAAGAAAATTAAAAGTCCAATATGTTATTGAATAACATATACCTTGAAGTGTAGCCATTGAATAAAAGTGCTATTGTGCTTATCTTGCAGCCACTTCGTTCTCTTTCTAAATTTTGGATAAGCGGCCGTGATGTGGATCATATGTTCCCTACATGACACGAAAAATTCAAGCATTACGGTCCCAATAAGTTATTGCATACCTTAAATTTAACATAAGGAATAATTTAAAATGGAAACTTAAAGAATAAAACTCATAGTCGATATAAGGTAGGACTTCCTCCGTATTCTCCAAGACATATAGATGTGCTTGGTTCAACAGGTCTCGATCAACTAAGCTCACTGTGCAACCTGATAATGGCTTTGAAACTCCTATCTTCTGACTTGATGGCACTCCAATTGTACTAATATCAGATAAATGTTCGATGCAAAATTCTACAGCTTCTTCAGCTATATAACGCTCAACAATGCAAACTTTGGGATGAGTACAGTTCTGAACATACCCCTTTAGAACTTTCATATATCTTTCGAATGGATACATCCATCTAAAATATACTAGCCCATATAGACGAACTTTTCTGACAAGATGTACTACTAGATGAACCATGATATCGAAGAATGAAGGTGGAAAGTATTTTTCAAGCAAACACAAAGTAACTACTACATCTTCTTCCAACTTATCTAGCTTGGAAACATCAACTGTCTTTGCACATATAGCATTGAATAAGAAGCACAAACGAGTTATTGCATACCTTGCAGGCTTCTCCAAAACAGAACGAATTGCCACAGGGAGCAATTGTTGCATTAAGGTATGACAATCATGTGATTTAAGGCCAAGAATTCTTGAATCTTGTAAAGATACAAGATTTTTTATATTTGAAGAATAATGTTGCGTAGATTCAGCTGCACCAAAATGGATTAAGCTGCATCCTCAACTTGTGATACTCGCAAGTGCACGAACCGTTGGTAGTTTAGCGTATGTAAGTGCGAGGTCGATTCCACAGGGATTGGTGATTGAATGATCCAACTCAGTTTTCCTACACAAAATAAAAATGAAAACAAAAGAAGCAAAAAGGCTTTGTACAACATTTGAGAACATTGAGAGTTTTTGGAGAGAAAGAGAGAGGTGTTTGAGAACATGGGGAATTTGGAAGAGAAAGGAAAGTGTTTGGGAAGCTTGAGGATTTTGGAAGAGAATGTGTTTAGGAACTTTGAGAAAGTGGTTGAGAACTTGGAGGATGTATGTGAACTTGGAGAATTTGAGAACTTAGGGAAGGAAGAGAAAGGTGTTTGTGAAGTGTTTGAGACATGGAGACTTTTAGAGAAGAAAGTAGAGAGATGTTTGAGAACTTTGAGGATTTTGGAAGAACATGTGTTTGAAAGCTTTAGAGAATTTGATGAAAGAAATGGGAGAAGTGTTTGGGAAGTGTTTGGAGAAGAGAGAATTTGGTGAAGGAATGAGAATTGTGTTTGAGAACTTTAGAGAAAGGAGAAGTGTTTGAGGAATTGGAGAATGTTTGGAAGAGAATGTGTTTAAGAAGTGTTTCAAGAACATGAAGACTTTTGAAGAGAATAGAGAAATGTTTGGAGATTTAGTGCAAAGAAAATTTAGTAGAATGATCTTATTACAACAATTGAGAACTACAAAGGGAAACTAAGAGAATTTGAGGGAGAGAAGGGAAGGGAGCTCTGGAGAAGTGCTTGAGAGCTCCCCCCCTTGGGGTGTGTTTACAAGCTAGGGAAACCTCACTATATATAGGCCTAAGGAAGCTGAAAATCTGAATTCAATAAGACTAATGCATACAACACTTGTATTATAAAATCTGAAATGGTTGATGCACTTGTATTAGAAAATCTGAAGTGGTTGATGCACTTGAATTAGAAAATCTGAATTGGATGATGCACTTCCCCAATAAATCCCACCAGCAGCCCTAGCTCATCTTCATGTCAGCATGACCAAGCTTCCAACCAGCTACAATAGCTCATGCCTAGCTCACCATGACCAAGCATCTAACCAGAAACATTAGCTCATCCTGAGGTCAGCATGACCAGCAACTTCAAGGGCTTACGAATTGGGCTTCCCTTAATCAAATTAGGACTTTAAGCACTCAAACTTGAAGTTCAGAATGTCTTCTTTCCAGCCATATATCATTTGGGCCAATCCAAGGTCGGAGGAGGAAGTTAAGGCCGAAACAAATTGCTAACTCGTTTTGCTCGCTGACAAAAATCCATCCTGAGCATGGTTCTGTGTTTGCTAGGTAACAGACTCCATATGTATCCAATGAGGCTGAATTTTGGATATGTTATAGTACAGACCCATTAGAACAACTTTCATGAAGAATGTGGTCTCATTCGAGCTATGTAGGTTGCTGAAACAAAGCTTGCAATATGACCTACAGAACTGGACTGGCAGGGGGCTGTAGCCAAAATGATTTTGTCTTTAAGTTCTTCTTCCCTTCATCCAAATCAAGCCTTAACATGCTTGAATTGCATGAATTTCCTATTCAAAGCCATCATTATTACCTAAAGCTCAATGAACTGAAAGATAAACACAAAAAGGATTAAAAGCACAAGTTTAACTCAAAAACATTACCAAATCATAAGCTAGAAGGGTACAAAATGATATACAATTATGAACCGATCAAATAACCTTCAGGGACCTTCATACCATAGAAAAAATTGCAAACCGCTCTCTTCTCTGCTCTTGAAAAATTCCAAGGCCCTGGAGGCAAACGAGTACTTCTTTCAATATACTCAGGTTGCAAATCAGTTTTGACCCCCATGTTTAATAAATCTAACCGAGCAGCAATCCCATCTTTATTTTTTCCAGGGATCTCCAACAATGTACCAATGATACTATCACAAACATTCTTCTCAATGTGCATAACATCTAGGACATGCCTCACTGGAAGGTATTTCCAATACTCAAGATCAAATAATTTTGACTTCTTCTTCCAGCAAACTCTGTCACCATCATTTTCACCTCCACCTCCCCCTTTTTTCGAGCCCCATATGTAATTAATATCTTCAACCATATGCAACACTTCTTTTCCCGTTAATGGCTTCAGAGGCGTGCCATATTCAGGTTTCCCATTAAAAGCTGCACGTTGCCTCCTATATGGATGATTGATTGGTAACCATCCCACAAAGATTTTAAATCATCAATCAAAGGTTCCAAGTAGACGTCTATATCATTTCCGGGTTGTTTAGGACCGGAAATCAATAAAGTCAACATCATGAACTTTCGTTTCATGCACAGCCATGGTGGGAGATTATATGTAACTAAGATAACTGGCCAGCAACTATATCTGCTACTTAGAGAACTATGAGGATTGAATCCATCAGATGAAAGAGCCAATCTCAAGTTTCTCGGCTTATTACCAAACTCGGGCCATTTATCATCAACAAGTTTCCAAGACGGAGAATCCGACGGATGAGACATCTGACCGTCAATTGATTTTCTAGCAGCATGCCAAGTCAAATTCTTAGCTGTCTCATGTGATTGAAACATCCTTTTAAACCTTGGAATTGGAGGAAAATACCACAACACCTTCGCTGCCACACCCTCTTTCAAGAATCCATCTTTGGTTTCCTTCCACCTTGAGATACCACAAGTAGGACAATTAGTTGAATCTTCATACTCCTTCCTATACAAGATGCAATCATTGGGGCATGCGTGGATTTTCTCATAACTCAGCCCCAATGCACACAAAGTCTTTTTTGCCTCATACATAGAGGCCGGTATTGTATTTCCTTCTGGAAGCAACTCGCCCTGAAGTATCAATAATTCTGTAAAACATACATCACTCATCCCATGTTTTGCCTTCAAATTATACAACTTCACTAATGCCGATAAATTGGTGTACTTTCTACAACCAGGGTACAATGGTTGATCTACATCCCCAATCACATTAGCAAACTCATAAGGATCAGATCCAAAATCACCAAAATCTTTATCATCCATCTCTATTTCTTCAACACAAAACTGTACCTATTATGGTCATCATCTTCTTCAACATTTCTACTAGCATTAGTAGTTGGTTCCCAAGGTTCTCCATGAAATGTCCAATTCTTATAGCTTTGGTCAACTCCATTAAAGTGATCCCTTATAATTCCAACCCCAAACAATTTCAAATTCGCACATTTAACACATGGACAATGGATATGCGTTGTAGTTAGAAGATTTTCTACAGAAAATTGCAAAAATGCTTCCACCCCTAACTCATATGCCTTCGATCTTCTATCCAAGTGCATCCATGACTTATCCATCTCCGACACTATATCCTATTATCTATAATAAGGTGAAAAGACAAGCAATGACTATCACTATAGCAGATTATATAAGGTTTTAATAGCAAATAATATAGTATACAGACGACGGTTTTTAATCAACAACAGACATATTACACATATATAGACGACGAGTTTTAAAAAGACGTCGTCTAATGCTAGCAAGAACAGACGCCAGCGAACTTGAACCACGACGGTAGTTAAACAATGCGTCGTGGTATATATTTACAAACGACGGTTTGTTAAAAAAACCGTCGTCGTATGCATAAAAAGATATCGAAAATCCAGTTTATTTTCAAGAACCAAAAATATATTCAGAACACAACATATACATTAATTTTTATGTTGGGTATTAAGAACACGTATACTAAGCACGGAACCAACATATACTAAGCATGAAAACATTAAATCCATTCTCGATTCATAATAACAGAGAGTGATTAAAAGATCCGACAACATTAAATCCATTCCCGATTCATGAAAACATTAAACATTAAATCCATTAACCCATGTCGTCGACAACATTAAAAAATCACAAAACCCTTTACCACAGAACTAAATATCATTCAATGAATTTACAAGCATGAGATTAGGGTTTGTACTTACAGGTAGGCAGAGCTCACAGATTATGGCCAACTTGGATTCGACGGAGTTGTAAACTTGGCCAACTTGGATTCGACGGAGAGCCCAACTTTGAATTAGAGTTGAAGTGAGAGAGCGGAGTGAAATGTTTTAGGTCACAAACTATGGCCAACTTGGTTCAGGGTTACAAGTATAAGAGTTAGAGCGAAATCTGAAAATTTTAGGTCGAGGTGAAATTTTTAGAAAGCGCGCTTTTTAAAAAACATCGATGGAAACAAAAAAACAACCGTCGTTAAAAGTTCAACCTAAACATGACGCTTATTTAAAAAATGACGTCGTTGTAAATATCCTTACGATGCAAAACCAAACTACCGTCGTTAAACCCTAATAGACAAATATACCCTAAACCCTAAACCCTAAACCCTAATAAATAAAACCACAATTATATATATATTTTTTTAAAAAATAATTTTTCAAAAGGGATTAGGGTTTTATGGCCTAAAATATCTCGTCCATAAAACCCTAAACCCTAATCCCTTTTCTAAATTTATATAAACCCTAAACCCTAAACCCTAAACCATGAAAGTATAAGTGATGTTGTGACTCATGAAAACATTTCTCTTTTTGGTGGTAATTTTAAATTTGTATAACTCAAACTTAATTTTTTAAAGCTTAAGGGGGAAGAAAATATCTCAATGCCTTCATAGGAGTTGACATTGCATTTTTTGGAGTTAGTTTAAATTTATTATGAATATTTCGAATTAAATAGAATAAAATATTATTAATAAAACTCACAAACCACGTCGGCGTTAATAAATTAACGACGTTGTACATCGTAATAAACGACTTCATTTTAAAACAAACGTCGTTTAAAGTTAAAACCATGACCATTTTTACACAGAAAACGACGTACAAACAATTTTCCACGACCTAAACTCTTAACCTATCGCCGTCTAATGTCAAGAAAACAACATCGTCTATATAACCAATAGCGTCGTTCGAAACATATTGTACATCGCTTTTTTAAAAAAAATGACGTTGTTATGTGTGTACAACGTCATTTTAAAGAAACCACGGTTTAGAAATGCGATATTCGTAAATCATCGACGGAAAACAAAACAAACGTCGTTACAAATATAAATGAACATGACGCTTCTTACATCTATACCCTAAACCCTAAACCCTAAACCCTAAACCATAAAATATAAACCCTAAATTATATATATATTTTTAAATAATTATAGAAAATGATTTATGGTTTTACGGCCTAATATATATTAACCATAAACCCTAAACCCCAAAAATAAACCTTTATCCCCTTAAACCCTAAACCCTAAACCATTAAAGTATAAGTGATGTGACTCATGAAAACATTTTTCTTTTCGGTGGTAATTTTAAATTTGTATAACTCAAACTTAATTTTTTAAAGCTTAAGGGGGAAGAAAATATCTCAATGACTTCATAGGAGTTGACGTTGCATTTTTTGGATTTATTTTAAATTTATTATGAATATTTTGAATTAAATAGAATAAAATATTATTAATAAAACCCACAAACCACGTCGGCGTTAATAAATTAAAGACGTTTTAAATTATAATAAACGACTTAATTTTAAAAAAACGTCGTTTAAAGTTAAAACCATGGCCATTTTTACACAGAAAATGACGTACACACAATTTTCCACGACCTTAACTCTTTAATTCTCGCCCTCTAATATCAAGAAAACAACGTCGTCTATAGAACCAAGAGCGTCTTTTGAAAACCTTTTTACGTCGCTTTTTAAAAAACTGTGACATTGTTATGTGTGTACAACGTCTTTTTAAAAAACTACGGTTTTTCACAACATGAAAACATCAACAAATTTGGTTCAGCATGATCTTGGGTTTTTCACAACATGAAAACCTCAACAAATTTACAGGGAGGTTGACAGTGCATTTTTTGGTTATATTTTAAATTTATTATTAATATTTTGAATTTTTATAGATATAAAGACGACGGTATTCTATATAATTATGTCGTTGCCAGTGTGATTACACGTCGGTCACACAATTTCCGTTTTTTAAAAATAATGAAAATCTATTTGAAATTCATAGGGAAAAAAAGAATGTTTAAGAATGTTTATGTCTAATTCTAACCAATTTTGTACAAAAACTTGTCTAATTCTAACAAAATTTGTACATTTTATAAAAATGTTTAAGTATGCTAAAATTCCTCTACTCCATATGAACACAAACAAACTCTGCCCATTCTTTCCTAACTTCTTCAATGGCAGCTTGGGGGTATGGCGCTTGATCCTTTCCCTTGCCAAACTGCAGTCCATAAACAAAGATTAATCTCACAGACGACGCTATTTTTCATTTACCGATGTAGTATATATATTCAACGACGGTATTTTTAATTTACCGTCGTTGATAATATAAAAACACATAAAAATAAATCTGAAAATTTTTCTTCTTACCATCTTCTCAAATTCCAGGGAAGGATCCAAGATGATGTCTCTCATAAAGCGCATCACATAATACCCGCATTCTACACTGCTTGGTTGCTTTGGAGTGCCGGGCAGAGTTTTCCAAAGAGGTGCTTTACGGCCTACTCTGCCTATATGTGAATTATACATTTTTAAAGCACTGTTCATTATGTTTTTCCCTCCTCATCCACAACTCGATTACCAGGCAGTGGATCCAGGAAAATAGACGGTGTCCTTCTTTGCTCTCACAATGATCAAGACCCAATGACGGCTGCACAAAATAAATATAAAGGTTAAATAGTTTTATATGCAGAGCATCATACAAACAAAATACTGTTTTTTGTTTGGAGACTAACCCTGGATTGTAAGGCATCAGGAAAATCTATTCACCATCTGTTTCTTGAAGTCGAACTGGCTACGATACGTGATCTTTCAGTTAATGAACCAGCGTCGGCACTAACTAGAGCAGGGTTTATAAAGCCAACCATATTTACCATATTTGCAGCTTTTAAATGATCAAATAGGCACCTAAACATATGAATTGAAACCATGAGTGTTTTTTTTCCAACATAAAGGAGAGTGTGAAATGAATATTTGATATGGACAAACCTCATATATACTGCAACTACAATAGCCCCAATTTCCTCCATGCCAGCAAATTGGGTAATATCTTCATGCAAGACGAAGGTATTACGATCTATGCCAAACACCTCCTTCTCAATTGTAAAGGTCATAGCCTTCTCCTGAGGCTTTAGTGTCGATTCCACATAACTACAAAGGGATTGTAAAGAAGATGGCAACTCCAGCTTTGAATAATCTGGTACTTCAGGTATCCTATTTGAAGAAATAAAGCAAGATAAAGTGACGTGGTAAATAAATAAATACGACGGTTTAAATAACAAACCATCGTCTAAAATTAAGTTATACGACGGGGAAAAAATACCGTCGTAATGAATACTTTATTACGTCGTTTAAATAAAACCGACGTCTAATTCAAATGCAAAATTCATAATTAATGAATTTACCTTTTCAATTTGCTTTTCTCCAACACTGGATTGCTGTTTTAATAAATAAAGAGATATATATATAAGAAAGCTTGTACAACAATTTAAACATTCAATTAAATAAAAAATGCCGTGGAAATTTAAAACAAACGACGGTTTAAAGAAAATATAGACGTCTGAAAATTGAAAAACAAATGAAAAAGGCAAAGTTATGAGAATTTACCTTTTCATCTTTCTTTTCTTCAATATTTTCTACATCCCCAGATTTCTGTTATAAGAAATAAAGAAATATATATGACATTGTACAAAAAGTAAAAAATTAAATTAAACCGTCGTGGTACTAAATAACAGACGACGGTATGTAATAATTACAGACGTGTAAAATTCATTAAACGACGTTAAATAAAGAATTACGACGGTAATGAGAATTGAAAAAAAAAATGAAAAAGGCTAAGTTATGAGAATTTACTTGTTCAACTATCTCAAGTATCTTTCCTTCTACTCTCTTTTCTACTTCCCCGGATTTCTGTTTAAAGAAATAAAGAAATATATAAATGACATTGTACAAAAATTAAAAACAAATAAATAAACCGTCGTGGTAAACCTTAACAGAAGACGGTATAATAATTACAGACGTCTAAATAACATAAAACGACGGTTTAATAAAAAATGCGTCGTGGTATAACTTTAACACGACGGTAAATATAGGCAGAAAGCAGAGAATTCAAAGTTCAAAAACGTTACCATTTCTTCCTGCTTTTCCCCATTCTTGCCAGTATCCTCCTCAAATTGAAGGGCTCTAACATCAAGTGCCCCAGAGCAGCTGCTTTGTCCGACATTGGATTTTTGGGACTTTGCCCTTGGATTTGGGACATTGTATTCAGTTTCAGCACGCTTGGATCAAAATTGGGGATGAGTTTGGAAAGCTGACTCAGCAAATTTTCCCTCTCAGCTTCTACCAATTGCTTGGTTCTAGCCTCCATCTTTAAACTCTCTTCCCTTGATCTAGCCTCCATTTTCAAAGTCTTACACTTTCCTTCAATTGATCGGCAAACTTTACCTTCTGTTGTCTAGGTAAAGTGAAGTATTGCTTAGGGGAAATCCCAGCCCTACCCCTCTAACTCTTCCTGGATGCTCAGGACCCAAAGCCAATGTCAAAACATCATTGGTTCCTGAAAGAGAAAGAGTGCCTTCAGAGACTTGCTTTTGCAAATGATCCTAACAAAAAGACATAATAAAAAGTCAAAATAAGGAAACAAACGACGGTTATTTATAAAAAAAAATCGACGTAATATAATATTTAACACTACTCAATAACATAACAATCGACGTAATATAATATTTTCAGACGA
Organism: Prunus fruticosa; assembly: GCA_018703695.1. Taxonomy (NCBI): domain Eukaryota; kingdom Viridiplantae; phylum Streptophyta; class Magnoliopsida; order Rosales; family Rosaceae; genus Prunus; species Prunus fruticosa. The sequence goes on along the minus strand of CM031921.1, from coordinate 3,935,871 downwards.
CACTACCTAAATACCGACGTTATTAATTTATTAACACGACGTCAATAATAAACCACCGATGTCTTATGATATAATTACAAAAAACAGAGTAGTGATTCCAGATACAGACCTTTAATGACGCGTTTTAAAATATTTCGACGTAGTAATACTTTTCACACGACGCAAAAATATAATAGCAAACGTAATAAAATTTTTAAAACAGTGTGAGTAGGCTTACAATTAATTTTGCTTTCTCTCCAGCCTTTGGATCTGAGATGTTACCATGTTTGTCTTCTCTAGCTTTTTTCCATAAGGTAGATCGATCAATATCTACCCCAGACATGATTTCCTTCAATTGCTCCTTAAAACCAACATATCCTTTTGAGACAATCGATGATTGTACTCAAGTTTCTCCCTCCTATGTGATTTTTCTTCATGCACAGCCTCAAATTTTTCAGATAACCTTGAAGCTACAAAGGCATCCCATTGAGCTTTCTCTATGAATTTGTATGTTTTAGGGGGTTGCCTTAATTTCTCCTTCTCCTTGATGAATGGAAGGATATGAACCCTCGTTAGTGTAGACTTGAAATCCTTCCATTTCTTGGCGGCAGAAGATAGCACCATTTTCTTGCCCCCTTACCCAACCACAAAAGCCATGTCAACGGCTTCCCAAATCTGCTCTTTTATATCCTTGGATATTTGAAGCCATTTCTTGTCCACAAGTGGGACTCTGGAGCGTGCCAACACACCAATTTAGGACTGCATCTCACTATCTCAAGGCCACATGGTTTCCCTTCTTCATTGTTCTTAACAACAGGCTTGATTTTCTGAAATTTTATCTTCACAACACGGGGCATTGTGCTCATACCCCGACCTGACTTTGGCTCCTCAGAAATAGTTGCCGTGCCTGGCTGGTTCTCCCTAGAAGATGAAACAAACTTCATCTTCTTCGAGGACTTGGCTTGAGGATTTACAACTCCAAGCTCCTTACATTCTTTTTTTTTTTCAAGCCAGACTCCTTACTTTGGGATTGAGAAACCATGGTTCCAGACAAATCAAACGTGCAAGTGAAAATATATCAGTGAAATTAAGAAAAAACACGACGATTATTTATAAACTACGACATATTATAATATTTCAAACGACGTAAGAACAAAACAATCGACGTAATAATAAATTTTCACGACGGTAATTAACCATTGACGTGATAAAAATATTACAACGACGTCAATAATAAACAACCGGCGTCTTATGATATAATGAAAAAACAGAGCATTAAATATTACAACGACGTTAATAATAAAAATTTGTCGTGGTTTGAAAATAAAACGACGTAAATATTAATATAGCGTCGTCTATACCACAAAAACAAATTAGGAAAACGTAAAATATTTTCAATAGAAAAATAATTAAAAAGATTTTTGAAACAAAAACCATTGTTCAGAGAAATTAACCCTGCAATGAATATATCCTTAAAAATCAAACACAAAAAAAGAATATCATTTTAAAAAACAACGAAGAACACTTTCACACGACGCTAGGGTGACTGACTAACCGTCGTGGTCTATAAATCTAACCACGTAAATAACAAGCCACCGTCGTCTTATTTAGTTGAAGTAAAAGAACCAGAGTAGTGTTCAAACTTGGAAACTTTCCGTCTTTATCTGCAAATTTTATCAAACTTGGAAAGAAAAAATGTAAAAAGATTTAAAAAAACAAAAATGATATGCGCATGCAAAACAGGAACAAAAATCCTTCCATAAATGCTTACCCTTTGCTTGCAATGAAAGCTTTCTCCTGGAGTTTGGTGTTTCAGTTCAGAAGATGAAGACGGGGAGGAGAGGAAGACGAAAATTTTTCTCTCGGAGATAAGCTTGAAAGTTTGAAACAGTTCTTTGAGAATGATAAATGAGAGAAGCTTGAAAGTTTTTCTCGGGTTTGGAAACAGTGCAAGTATGGGTCAGGAAGGCGAAAAGTTTAAAATAATAAAAAACCGTTTCATAAAAACGACGCTATTAATAGTATGCGCCCTAGTATGAAACATTATACGGCGCTAGTGTTAACACTGCCCTATATTCAATCGAATTACATGACGCATTTTTCTTCAAAAAGATGAATCGTCATTTTCCAATTTACCCAACAACCTTATATTCAATAATAAGGACGTGAAAAATTAATACCACGTCGTTTTAATTACTCATACCGACGTGTAAGTTTTTTAATTACACAATAAATTAATTTTCCAAAAAATTACAACGTCGTTTTTATGTAGCGTCGTTGTTAATTTATTTATATGACCTTATTTTAATTTTAAACGACGTTTATGTTATCATATAAACGTCGATAATTTAAAAAAACCGACGTGGTATATAAGATTTGTTTATAAATAATGGGTTTTCTGTCTTTCTGTCGTCTTCATTTTTCAATTAGGGTTTCAACTTTTTCTCACCTCTCTGGAGGCACATCACCTCTCTGTCTCACCTCGCTTTCATTTTTCAGTTTGGATGTTGATGTGTGTGTATCTGAAAGACACAAACACGCACACATCATCTAAAAAATTGTCTTTCTCAGAGAAGGAGAACAAGGTCTACATCAGCCCTCTTTCTCAGCTCCTCCATGATGGGGTTCTCTAGGTTGATCTCCATGGTCTTCTTGCTCGACATGTACCCAGCCGCTCTGTTATCCCTCAAGGCCTGAGCCTTCGTGATTCTTTCCATGTTGGCAGGTCCAGACACGGTCAGACGGTCAGGACACCACAACCTTCTCCACTCTGTCACCCAAAACATCCTTCACAACCTTGCAGAGTCCCTCAAACTTCTCCTTCAACTCTTCCTTCTTCTTTGCCTCGTCTTCACTCTCATCAAGCTTGAGACTTTCCTTGGCGGCTGATGATAAGTTCATAATTTCACACATTTGCTTGCCTTCATTACTTAGTAATTTTGTCTAGTTTCTCTTTATTTCGAGTCACTTATATATATGTTTGTATGTTCTGTAGGTTATGGGAGCAAGAGATCACATTTGATACAATCCATGCATATTAAGGGCTGATTGGGATGAGAGGAATACCACTTGAGGCATTTGAAGCAAAATGGTGCAAAACGTGCAAAAGCTGGAGCCTAAGTTAGAAGTTCATTTCGGACTTATCTTCTTCATCCGAGCTTGGATTGGGCCAATACTTGTGTGGTTGGATCAATGACACTCTGAACTTCAAAATGGACATCTTAAAGTCATCATTTGATTCAGCCAAGCCCAATTCGTAAGCCCAAGAAGTTGTTCATCATGCTGACAGGAAGGATGAGCTCATTGCATGCTTGGTCATGGTGAGCTAGGCATGAGCTATTGGTTTCTGAATGGAAGCTTGGTCATGCTGACATGAAGATGACCTAGGGCTGCTAGTGGGATTTAGTGGAGTAACCATTTCTGATTATCTAATGCAAGTGTGTTAGGTCATTGCCATATTCAATTCAGATTTCTCACTCCCATCTCCCTATAAATACCACTTCCATTCCACATTCAATTCATTCATATTCAGATTCAGAAACACACATTCACTCATCCATTACTCCCATACACACATTCACCACAAAGAGAGAAAAGAGCTAGTTGCAAAGGAGGAAGAGCTAGGAGCTGTCCTGGAAACTACCTTGCTGCCACCAGCTAGTTTTTCTATTCTCTTTATTCTATCTATGTATTTCTTATCTTCTGTATTCATAATTATGTTGAACTAATCCATTTTGTTAGGGCTTAGGATGAAGCCCTAGTCATGAATATTCAATGTTATGGATGATTTCATAGTTAATTGATTTCCTTGCTTTCATTATCAAGTTGTTAATCTCCAGCTTATTATGTGCTTGATGTATGTTTTCTTGGAGTAGCTAACTAGGATTTTATGCATCTAGCACAGGTTGGGAAGGGGTTTAGATTCACCAATTCTACTCTCCTTTCACAAGCAACACATGAATGGCCTAAGAATCATTCAACGGGTTAATAACCATAGGTTGACTAGGACAGATACCATGTTCTAGGACTTGTGTGATTATCATATTCTCAACGAACTTAATAACTCTTCTATGCTTTATTCTAAGTAGATACCATGCTTAGGTTGCATATTAGAGATCACGTGTTGTGTAGATACCATGCACAATTACATGCCTTAGGAGAATCATGCATCCTGCACCTAGATACCATAGGCTTGTATGCGATAATCTATTGTTAATGAAGCTTGAGTTAATTTCTATGCATTCATAACTTGGATATGAAGACTAGAGGTGGATTCCAAGGCTCTAACACTTCTCAATCATTGTTTCACAACTTGTTCATTGCTGCCATTGTTTACTTTCCAGCAACTTCATTTCACTTCCTTGTTTTCATTTAAACAACAAAAACCCCCCATTTCGAGTGCGTGTGTGGTGCTAGGATTCTGTCCTAGACCTTGCAATTTGTTAGTTTCTTTGTTTTATGTTTTTCTAGCATTCTAAGTAATTTAACTTGCAACCAAGTTACCATTCTCCGTGGGATCGACCTCGTATTTACATAAGCTATACTATAAACGGTTCGTGCACTTGTGAGAATTAAAGTTTCTATTTTTAATAACTCATTTTAGTTGTTAGGAATAGGCTCAACAAGTTTTTGGCGCCGTTGCCGGGAACCGGTAACGATGGTGCTATAGTTAGATTACTTTGAGTGTTTCTGTTAAGTTTTAATTGTTTCTTTTCATTGGTTTTTCTTTTAGTATTCTGTTTTTCTATTTCTTTGTTATCTCCATTTGAAGGCACTAATTTCGTTCTTGTGTGTGCATATATGTCCGAAAATCTGAAACTGAGCCACTATCACCAAGAGCTGCTGCTGTACGTGCTGGTTTGAGGAGGAGTTATAGTTCTTCAAGCGCTGAATCTGAGAGCTACGAATCTGAAGGTTCAAGCAAGATGGCAGAAATTCCAAACAACAACAATAATGATGAAGGAGGTGGTGCGCTTGTTGTCCAACCTCGGAAACCCCTGCGTGAATTTTCCATTCCCAAAGTCACTGATCAACCTTCGTGCATCGTCTATCCTCAACTCACAATTGACAGGTTTGAGCTTAAAAGTGGTATGATTCATCTTCTTCCAACTTATTATGGTAATACCACTGAGGATCCGTACATGCATGTTAAGCAATTCTTTGAAATATGTGCTACAATCAAAATTCAAGGACTTGATGATGAGCAGATTAAGATGAGGCTATTCCCATTCAGTTTAAAAGATAAGGCTAAGTCTTGGTTATACTCTTTGCCTAATGCTTCAATTCGTACTTGGGATGAGCTTTCTAATAAGTTTTTGCAGAAATTCTTTCCAGCTCAAAAGACTAACAAGATTAGAAAGGAAATTCTTGGTTTCAAGCAAGGAGAAGGAGAAGCTTTTCATGAATGCTGGGAGAGGTACAAGGAGATGATGAGATCTTGCCCACACCACAACATAGAGAGTTGGATGCAAATGCAATCTTTCTATGAAGGTTTGCTTGATTCCGAAAGGATGATGGTAGATGCAACAAGTGGAGAAGGATTGATGAACAAAACAGCAGATGAGGCTTTTACTCTCTTTGAATCTTTGAGTGCTAACTCTTAACAATGGTGCTACAATAAAGGAAGAGGAGCTCCTATGAAAGCTGTGGTCTCTGAGGTAAGTACTAATAATGAGATTAATGCAAAACTTGATGTTATGTGTTCTTTGCTTCAACAGGCAGTGACTGGTCCTCTAGGAAACAAAGTGGAAGTTCAAGGCTAATCTTTTGCGGACCACATGCTAGAACAAGCAAATGCCCTTCAAGGAAGAAATCCTCTAGAATGATCCTTACTCAAACACATACAATCCGGGGTGGAGAAATCATCCTAATTTCAGGTGGATCAATAATTCAAATGTGCAACAATCTCAAGGACCTCCCCCAGGATTCCAAATACAACAAAGGCAATTCCAGCAAGCTCCCCAACAAGTTCAAGAGCAAAAGGGTGATCAAATGGGAGAATTGTAAGACATGTTCAAGAAGTTCATGGGGCAACAGATGCAAACCAATCAGAATCTTCAAAATGCAGTGAACAAACTAGAAGTGCAAGTTGGGCAGATTGCATCCTCCATGAGCAATAGAGCATCTGGAACTTTTTCGAGCCAAACGGAGGTGAATCCAAGGCATCATGAGCAAGTTAAAGCAGTGCACATCTTGAGAAGTGGTAAACAAGTTGATAATAAGGTTGGAGATGCCAATGAAGAGCAAGAAGATGGAGAAAATGTGGAGATCATTCAGCCACCACAAGGGCAGCCCACAACTTCCCACAAACAGTCCCTCAATCCTCTTGGAAAGAGCATAGGCCCTAAGGTATCATCTAATGCTAATCAAGTTCCAATTTCATCTAATGCTTTTAGGCCTATTGCACCCTTTCCAGCAGGTTATCAAAGTCAAAGAAAGATCAAGGCTTGGATGAGATAATGGAAATATTCAAGAAGGTGCAAATCAACATCCCACTGCTCAGTGCCATTGCTCAGATTCCAAAGTATGCAAAATTTTTGAAGGATCTATGCACTAACAAGAGGAGATTCAAAGAGCATGAACAGGTTGCATTAAGTGAAGAGGTAAGTGCAGTGTTACAAAGAAAGCTACCCCCAAAGCTAAAGGATCCAGGTTCGTTTTCTATACCTTGTATAGTTGGTGATTTCAAGATTCCAAAAGCTTTGCTTGATCTCGGTGCATCTATTAACCTTATGCCATATCATGTTTATGAGAAACTTAACCTTGGTCAGTTGCAAGCCACATCTGTGAGCATTCAATTGGCAGATAGAACTATTAGGTACCCCAAGGGCATTCTAGAAGATGTTTTGGTGAGAGTAGAAGGCTTAATCTTGCCAGCTGATTTCTTAGTCTTGGAGATGGAAGAAGCACCAATTCCTGACAATGAATTGCCCCTCATCTTTGGCCGACCCTTCATGGCTACTGCTAAGACAACGATTGATGTAGCGCAAGGCACTCTTACCATGACCGTTAATGGAGAAACTGTTGCTTTCAAAGTATTTGATGCCACCAATCTGCCAAATGATGTTCAAGATTGTTTTCAAATTGAAGTATTGAGAAATCCAGGGAAGGAGAGAATTGATAGTCTTTCATTTTCACTAGAAGCATGCTTGCTGCAAGGAGTAGACAAGGAGGAGCAGGGGGCTTCCCACATGTTCAATGCTACAATTCCTACACACAAGAAGGGGCTGCTTCAGTTCATAATCAAAAAAGGAAAACAAAAGCAGCATGGAAACAATGGAAAAAGAAAACAAGTTGGGTGAACAATCTTGCAGTGCATAAGGTGTGGATTGAGCCCAAACCCCCCATTCACTATAGCAAGTTTAGACGTTCGGCTGAAGACATAAAACTTAGCGCTTCTTGGGAGGCAACCCAAGGTGATGAGGAGAAGATAGAAAGTGCAAGAAGCTGGTTGCGTCCTAATCGCTTCAAAGGGGAGTTGTTTTCTAAACTCTAACATTTGGTTATGTCTTTTCCTTATCTTCTTTCCTTACATTTATGAGGCATTGCTTGTTCTTATACTCTAAACATTGAGGACAATGTTTCATTTAAGTTTGGGGGGAAGGATTTAGTTATTTTGTTTCAAATTGTCAAAATTTTAAATTTTTTAAGTGTGTTTAGTGTCTAAAAACAGGATTGTGTGTTGTTTCGTTATCCTTTCAAACACCTATGATAAGACTTGGATTTAATACTAATAATGTTTTTCAGAAATTGATAGTCATTGTTTAAGGCCTGTGTGTGATTCTGAGTTAACTTTGTCTTGCATGCCATCCTTGCACTTATTGAGCACCTTGCCAAGTTAGTCCAATTTCTTTCTACTTGGAGATGTTATGCAATTCTACTTATTTCATGATCTTGGTTTCGTACTCTAGAACTTATTTGAATATCTCTTGAGACATCTTGCTGCCATACAATGCTTAGGAAGTGATTTAGGCCATGTTTAAATCGTTTGAGCTTTTCTAACTATCCCTCTACATGTATTCATCCCTAGTCAACCCATTTGAGCCTACGTTAAGACTTTCTTTGTGTAAACCATTCCTACCATAATAAATCTCTGTTTCTTATCTTTGAGCAATTAAAGCTATCTTCAAAAGAGAGTCATAAAGATGCAAGGTTTTTAGGAGCAAAAGTGAGTCATTAGTGCCATAACCCAAGTGTTGAAAAGAAATAAGTTTGGGGGTATTGGTAACTAATCAAAAGAGGTAATGAAGTGTGACCAATGTAGTCACGGCCCTAGGGTGTTATAAGGAGAAGATCATGGTGATCTAGGGTAAAGAGCCACAAAATTAGGCCAAATAACACATTTGAAGTGCTGAAATTATGTTGAAAATCTGCTCATGTTTGTGTTCCTTGCTTGTTACAAAGTTCAGTAATCTCTCATGCTTTTACCTATGCTTTAGTTGTGCTCAAAATGTTGTTATATCTCCATGTCTCCTCTTTCATTCAACCACTACCTTAAGCCTCATTACAACCCTTGTAAAGTCCTTTTGATCCTTGGTATTGTATGGTATTACTGTGGAGAGCTGATTTGATAACGAGCTTATGGGGCTCGAAATTCTTGATTGTGCTCTAAGTGTGTGCGCATGTACTTATTTGAGTTGCAGGTGTTGTTCTGATTTGGCATTCACACACTACACTTGAGGATGTCATTGTAAGCTTTGCACACTCTTGAATCATGTGTGGAACTTAGATTGTGATTGTTGTGTTTCTTTGGAACCATATACTTTGGTAATTCTTTGAGGATATTGTTTGGAAGGCTAGCTGCTTATTTTCTGTTTTCTAAGTTGTGGTTTTATTTTGTTTGCTGGAGGACTAGCAAAGTCTAAGTTTGGGGGTATTTGATAAGTTCATAATTTCACACATTTGCTTGCCTTCATTACTTAGTAATTTTGTCTAGTTTCTCTTTATTTCGAGTCACTTATATATATGTTTGTGTGTTCTTGAGGTTATGGGAGCAAGAGATCACATTTGATACAATCCATGCATATTAAGGGCTGATTGGGATGAGAGGAATACCACTTGAGGCCATATTCAATTCAGATTTCTCACTCCCATCTCCCTATAAATACCACTTCCATTCCACATTCAATTCATTCATATTTAGATTCAGAAATACACATTCACTCATCCATTACTCCCATACACACATTCACCACAAAGAGAGAAGAGAGCTAGTTGCAAAGGAGGAAGAGCTAGGAGCTGTCCTGGAAACTACCTTGCTGCCACCAGCTAGTTTTTCTATTCTCTTTATTCTATCTATGTATTTCTTATCTTCTGTATTCATAATTATGTTGAACTAATCCATTTTGTTAGGGCTTAGGATGAAGCCCTAGTCATGAATATTCAATGTTATGGATGATTTCATAGTTAATTGATTTCCTTGCTTTCATTATCAAGTTGTTAATCTCCAGCTTATTATGTGCTTGATGTATGTTTTCTTGGAGTAGCTAACTAGGATTTTATGCATCTAGCACAGGTTGGGAAGGGGTTTAGATTCACCAATTCTACTCTCCTTTCACAAGCAACACATGAATGGCCTAAGAATCATTCAACGGGTTAATAACCATAGGTTGACTAGGAAGGATACCATGTTCTAGGACTTGTGTGATTATCATATTCTCAAGGAACTTAATGACTCTTCTATGCTTTATTCTAAGTAGATACCATGCTTAGGTTGCATATTAGAGATCACGTGTTGTGTAGATACCATGCACAATTACATGCCTTAGGAGAATCATGCATCATGCACCTAGATACCATAGGCTTGTATGCGATAATCTATTGTTAATGAAGCTTGAGTTAATTTCTATGCATTCATAACTTGGATATGAAGACTAGAGGTGGATTCCAAGGCTCTAACACTTCTCAATCATTGTTTCACAACTTGTTCATTGCTGACATTGTTTACTTTCCAGCAACTTCATTTCACTTCCTTGTTTTCATTTAAACAACAAAAACCCCCCATTTCGAGTGCGTGTGTGGTGCTAGGATTCTGTCCTAGACCTTGCAATTTGTTAGTTTCTTTGTTTTATGTTTTTCTAGCATTCTAAGTAATTTAACTTGCAACCAAGTTACCATTCTCCGTGGGATCGACCTCGTATTTACATAAGCTATACTATAAACGGTTCGTGCACTTGCGAGAATTAAAGTTTCTATTTTTAATAACTCATTTTAGTTGTTAGGAATAGGCTCAACAGCTTAGACAAGCTTTTTGCCCTCAAACTCCTTGTGAGAGTAATTGGCACATCATCCACTTCTAAAACATTGCCTTTGTTCATTCTGGTTTGATTATGATGAGGAACAATGGTAAAAAACGAATAATGGTTCGAATATGATGAGGAACAGAGTTCATTCTGGTAATGATAGACGAATAATGGTAAAAATTTGTACGTCGTTAATTTAACAGACGATCGTGGTTAGTACAATTATGCGACAGGTAGAGTTATGGATACCGTCGTAGTATAGTATAATTAAAAAGTCGATAAATTTATATTTACAGTCGTGGTAACTTAATTTAAATCGCGAATTTTTTTGTAATTAACCGTCGTAGATTCCTTTGAATTTATGCGTCGCTGACTAAGAAAATTGGGTCGTGTTTATTAATTAATTAACACGGCGTCTTATTTTTATATCGTCGTCTTTACTTTCTACGGTGGTGATTTCATAGATGCAGTCGTTGTTTTTATGTTCAGATTTTAACTCTGAAAAATACCTTTGTAATAAGACGACGCTTTTTTAATTTGGTGCGTCGTGGTTTAAAAATATCTATACGTGTACCGGTTTTTTAGGTGTGTAAAGTATGTTTCTACGACGAGTTTATATTAGGGTGTTTCACTAAAACACCCAAAATGGGGGCTGAAATTATAAAAAAACCCAACACCCAAAACACTTTATAAACACACCCAAAACCCATCATTGCACACACTCAAAACCCATTCATAAACACACCCAAAAAATATACAATTATTGATTTTGGGGTTAATTTTGGGTGTGTTTCTATGTTTAAATAGTGTGTAGGGTTTTTTTATAAATACATGCCTAGGATTTGGTTTATTTATAATAATCTATTTATATTACCGTCGTCTTTTAAAAAACAACGACGGTTTTTTAATCTACGTCGTTGTTTACTGGTCGTCATTTGCCCTTTTTGTAGTAGTGAATGATAAAGAACATCGAGAGAGAGATGGTAGGATTTGGGTGGGAGGGGTTTTTAATTATTTGAATATTTTTTTCTTATTTAATTTAATTTTAAGTTATTTTTAATTATTAGAATATTTAATTATATTTTTTATCTATGTAGAGGTGGGCTCCATTTGCCACGTCACTTATCTAATTACAAAAACACCCCTGCCACGTCATCAAAGTTAACAGACTTTTAAATGCAGTTGACGGTAGGGGTAAAGTGGATCACCAAACCTTGGTCAAAAGATGAAAGTAGGTCATTTTAAATTTGGGGGGCAAAGTGAGATTTGACCGAAATTTCAAGGGCGCTACAGGTAAATAAACCTAAAAAAAATACATATCAAAATGTAGTGGAGGAGGATCATGATTGCCACATATCATATCAAAATGCAATGAAGGAGGATCATGATTGCCCCATTAAATGGTCGTGGAGACTGCATCTGCAAAGCCTTCATTGGTGGGCTCCACTTCCTTTCTTTATAACAACTCACTCTACGTAGTCATTTTGTTGCAGTAGTACAGGGCCTCGCAGTGTATGAGATGGGTTCACTGTGCCCTCTACTGTTTCCGGTGAACCGGTTCGAGCCGGAACTTATAACACCGGCGAAGCCAACGCCTCTTGAAACCAAGCTGCTGTCGGATATAGACGACCAGGGTGGCATTCGGTTTCATTATTCAGTCATAATGACTTACAAGAACAATCCTTCAGTGAAAGGAAACGACACCGTTATGGTGATGAAGGAAGCATTGAGTAGGGCACTAGTGTTTTACTACCCTTTGGCTGGTAGGCTCAGGGAAGGGCCTAACAGAAAGCTTATGGTGGAATGCAATGGAGAAGGTGTCTTGTTCATAGAGGCTAATGCTGACGTCACGCTTGAGCAACTTGGGGACACAATTTTACCGCCTTGTCCTCACTTGGAGAAGTTCTTGTTTAATCCCCCTGGTTCTGATGGTATTCTTGGTTGCCCTTTGCTGTTATTTCAGGTATTGGCTTTGTATTACTTTTTTCATTCTTGGACTTGTAGCTACTACTAGATGACGAATAGAAGGGCAATAGCTTTCGTAGAAGCAAAAAAATCAAGCCTAATTAAGAAACATCACTATTCTATTTCTTTGTTTTGGTTCGTTGTCCTTTTTTTGTTCGCTTTTTCTTTTTTTCGTCATTAAAATTTTTTTGTAGGTTGTTTCTTTTTCATTTTTGGAAATATTTTATGTTTATAAACGATATTTATTTTAGTTAAAAGTTCAAAATGTTCTTTTTTTGGTTGTAAACCATATTGTATGCTTACAAACACTGCGAAGCCATTTTTGGCAATTGTCACCCGAACCTAAATAATATATGTTATTTATTTTTCATATGAATATGTGTCATCTCTTAACATCAAATATAACGTTAACTTTGAATAAAATGAAAAATAAAAATCCAAAAACCTAGCAGCAACCCAAGCAAAACTCTAACAACCGATACTACCCCACAGTCAGCACCACCCACCCTCCTCCTCTCTCTCTTTGAGAAGATGGGCCATGGAGGTGTTCTAAACATGAAGATTTTGAGAGGAAATAGATCTGGAACAAGAAGCACAAAACTCTCTTCACACTCTAAAAAACAAAAAACCCCAAAATGTTGTGAGAACTGATAAACTATTGCAATTTATTTTTGCTTTCTATTTTTTAATTTTTTGAATAAAAAACTTGAAATTTCATTTTCTCCGTAGTGATCTCGAGGCGCAATTGTTCTTAGGCTTTGTCATGTTGATGAAAAATAAAAATCCAAAAACCTAGCAGCAACCCAAGCAAAACTCTAACAACCGACACTACCCCCACAGTCAGCACCACCCACTCTCCTCCTCTCTCTCTTTGAGAAGATGGGCCATGGAGATAGAATTAATGATATATTTATTCTTGATGAAGATAGAATTAATTGAAAAAGTAGTTGCAATTATTAATGTAGGTAACGCGCCTGACATGTGGAGGCTTCATCTTTGGATTGCGCGTAAACCACACAATATGTGACGCAGTAGGGTTGGCCCAATTCCTGAACGCAATTGGGGAGATGGCCAAAGGAGCAGATTCACCATCAATTCCACCAGTGTGGGCACGAGAGCTCCTCAATGCCAGAGATCCACCTTCAATTACACTTCCGCATTACGAATATGAGCAATTGCTTGATTCAGAAGGCTCCTTCATTATAGACCAATCAGACATGGCCCAACGATCCTTCTATTTCGGTCCACAGCAGATCACAGCCCTCAGGAAACGTCTTCCACCCCACCTTTCCACTTGCTCCTCATTTGAGCTCATAACAGCCTGCGTCTGGAAGTGTCGAACACTTTCACTGAGACTGAATCCAAAAGACACTGTTCGCCTTTCCTGCATCATCAACGCCCGCGGGAAGCGCATGGATGATTTATGTGTCCCCTTGGGATTCTATGGCAATGCAATAGGTGTCCCGACTGTCGTTTCAACGGTAGAACTTGTGTGTGCAAGTCCACTTGGATATGGTGTGGAGTTGGTGAGGAAGAACAAAGCTCAAATGGGTAAAGAATACATGCAATCACTGGCCCATTTTTTGGTGATCCGAGGACAGCCTCCTCCTCCAATGGCTTGGAATGTGTTTATAGTTTCTGATAATAGACACACTGGTTTGGGAGAGCTTGATGTTGGGTGGGGAAGACCAGTATATGCTGGACTTGCGAGGGCAGTCCATGCGGTCAGCTTCTATGTCCGAGAAAACAACCAAGAAGAGGAATTTGGAACTTTGGTGCCCATATGCTTGCCAAGAACCTGTTTGGAGAGGTTTGAGCAGGAGCTCAAGAGGATGATATTGGAACATGTCGAGGATGTATCTAAATAAGACGTAAGGGTTATGTGTGTGTGATTAAGTCTAGTTGTCTTGTGTTGTGTGGGCTATCATTTCTTGTTGGAATTTTAAAAAAGGTTTTAAAAATTTAATCATTTTGGTTGTTTTAATTATTTTAGCTGTTTTATTTTATTTATTGTGGGATTTAATATTTAGATTTTATTTTTATATTGAATGCCTTAATTTTTTGGTTGGTGAAGGTTACATGTTCTTGAATGCCTATAAAAAGAAACTCTTCCTTCACATTTGTGACAACCACAATACACCACGAGAATATCACATACCACAATCACCACCACAAACTAATTCTCTCATTTTCTACTTTTATATATATTCTCTACTTTATATTATTATTTTGGCAATGGTTTTGTGACTTAAATACCTATATTTGTCTATGAACGTGCTCATAGCGGATCTTGAGTTTGTGTACAAGGGGTCGTATCTTAGAGTCTTGTAGATCGTCAGGACCTGCACGTAGGGAGGCTATAAGGGCTTTAGGACATCGTCTTTGACGTGCTTCACCGTACCAAAACTCACCTTCTTACTTATTATTTATTTTGTTTTTACTTACCTATTAGTTTGTTTTCTTCAATTTCATTGTACCTTAAAAGCTTTCCAATTTGTTTATAAGTTATTTATAATATAAATATTTTTGTATTTGGCTTTACGAAAAAGGAAAACTATATTTTTTTTATAACATTTCTATGGTGGAGTGTGGGTTTGTTTTCCTCTATGCCTCTTTGCATTTGTAGTTTGTTTGGATTTTTCATAGAAATTTTTTTGCATAAGTCCAATTCTAATAAGAGATGTTGGTTGCAACCCGTGCAGAAGTTGTTGATCTAAGTCCTTTGACTACATGCTTTTTTATTTATTTATTGATGTTTACACATTTAATTTTTCAATTTTTTTAAAATTATTTTTTTGTTCCAAAATTATGCATAAAGAAGGTGAATTATATGAATTTATAAAACTGGTAAGTTATTGATTTGTAGGACATTAATTATTAAATTAGATTTGAATTTTATTGGATATGAGATTTAGAACATATCCCTTTGAATACAAATGTAATATACACTAGACACATCCCTTACATCACGTCTCCACCTACAAATAACACAAAACTATGCCAAAAAATCATGAAGTTGCCTCTTTCCCAAATATACCAACCTAATTTTTTTTTTTTATGGGTGTTCATGGAAACTTCATACCTTAACAATAAACCCATGTGCATACACCTCTTGTGTAGGTAACTAAACCCATAAACCACCTCTAGTCTAGGTAATTTAATCCATAAGTTACCTCTAGTCTAGGTAATTAAACCCAAAAGCTAGATCTTGTCCAAATAATTATATGCGTAAACTGCCTTTAGTCTAGGCAATTTTTCGACCAAAAAAGTCTAGGCAATTAAACTAATATAATACCTTTGGTATGGATCTTTAAACTCATACTTAAAGTAAAAAAATACCTATCTAAAAGGTTATAGAAAAAGGAAAAGGAAATTCACACCTCCATAACAAGTATACTCACACCTAGGTATATTGAAACACCAGAAAAATTGCTTTGGAAAACCCAGGAAATTACAACAACCTGGAAGGCAACTATGTATACATATTATATATATACAGAGAGCCTCCATTGAGGGATCCCTAAAATAAGGTTATTTGAAGGACACCCTTATAGGGCTCACTCCACGTTGTATTTCACTAATCCGAACCGTCTATTTTGTAGATATTCATTCAAAGATCATCTCTACAAAACATCACTTGAATCCGATATCATTTGACCACTCGATTAAATTATTGAAATTCAAGTACTTTCTTGAAGCATCATGTTCATTGATTTGTTGGTCTCAATTAGATGCCTTAATGATTTAATTTGCATGATTTTTTTGTAAGGGATGATCTCTAAATGAATATGTGAAAAATAGATATGGTTTGGATCGTTGAATTTTTTTTTATTTTTTTTTATTTTTTTGTACGGGACCCTACAGGGTGTCTCTCAAATAATATTATTTGAGGGATCCCCCAAATAATTTTAATTGAGAGACACCGCTTAAGGTACCCTACAATTTTTTTTTTTCAACAATTCAAACTGTCTATTTTTCAAGTCATCATTCATAGATCATCCTTGCAAAGAATCAGAAAAATTGAAAATCATTAAGGCATCTAATTGCTAGCAACAAAATACATGAGCACGATACTTCAAGAAAAGACTAAAATAACAATAATTTAATTGAGTGGTCAAATGGTTTCGGATTCAAGTGATTTTTTGTAAATATGATCTTTGAAGGAATATCTAAAAATTAGACCATTCGGATCATTGAAAAGCAATGTGTTGTGGGACCTACAAGGGTGTCCCTTAAATAAACTTATTTGAGGAATTCCTTAATAGAAGCTCAATATATATATATATACAGAAATTCTCTTATGCGGACATCCGGACGTTATTATCGTGCGGACGCCATGTATTTTGTACTACCCCCTCTCTCTTTCCTGCCTATTTACCATAGAATCCGCACGATAATAATGTGCAGACATCCGATAAGAGAATATATATATATTGTATTTCTTTAATCAAAACCATCTAGTTTGTAGATATTCATTCAAAAATCATCTCTACAAAAAATCACTTGAATCTGATATCATTTGGCCATTCAATTAAATTATTGAGATTTGAGGACTTTCTTGAAGCAACGTGTTCATTGATTTTGTTGGTCTCAATTAGATGCCTTAATAATTTTCAAATTTTTTTATTTTTTTGCAAGGATCATCTATAAATGAGGATTTGAAAAATAGATGATTTGGATTTTTGAAAAAAAAAATTAGTGTTATTTGAGGGATGGGGCGCACAACCGGATAAATCCGCTTTAATGATCTGGTGTAGCTGAGCTTGATTCAAACCTTTTAACTCATTTCTTTTCTAATAACTCGCTAGAAACCCACGTACGCTGGAAACCAAAAGACACCCTACTCAAGCACGTTTGGAGTAGAAACCAAGTTGAAGAGAAAACTCAAGAGACACGAAGCAAGAGAATCAAACGTCCAAGTTGAAGAGGAGGTTCCTCCATCGAGAGATTTCTTTACGAAATCGGTATGGGTATTCCTAGGTGTGGTTTGATCAGTGCATAATTAGATATCATTTTCTACCCTTCTAGCTTATGATTCGTTATGTTTTTGAGTTAAACTTGTGCTTTTAATATCTTTTGTATTTGTTTCAGTGTATTAAGCTTAAGGACCCATTTAATGCATTTTGGAGTCAAGTTAGCTCAAAATTGTGTCTGCAAATTAGTTAATTTCACAAATTGGATTGTACGTGCTTAGAAAGAACTAGTTAATGAGATACATCATTGGAAATATGTGAAAGTCTAGTTTCTGGAGCATTTTACAGTTCATGATCGGTGCATATTTATATATCATTTTGTATCCTTCTAACTTATGATTTGATTATGTTTTTGAGTTAAACTTGTGCTTTTAATAAATTTTGTGTTTGTTTCAATGTAATAAGAGACAAGTTAGCTCAAAACGGTGTATGAAGATCAGTCAACTTCACGAATTGGACTGTACTTGCTCAAGAAGAACCAGATGATGAGCCATATATCATTGGAAATATGCGGAAGTCTAGTTTCTGGAAAATTTTACGGTTCATGATTCCGAGTCTTCTAGAAAAAGTTATGCAAGTTTTGGCAGCTTCAGGTCAAATTCGGACGGCATCTTGCGTTCCTGGGCCAAAAATGACATTTGAAGGTCTTTCCAATTTTTCTTGAGTTGGGCTGCATATGCTTGGAAAGATAATTCAAAGGTTTTGAAGATCCAGATTTTTTAGGAGGGAAGATCAAGCCCAAAACAAGTCCACAAGCTGACTTGCAATGAAGTCAATTCCAGTCTATTTTCGGCAATCAACTTGTAAGGCCCAAAACGTACACTTGTACTACTCAGATGGGAATACATTCTTCATTAAAGTTGTTCCAATGGGTGTCTATTATGATATATCCAAATTTGAGCCTCATTGGATACATATTGAAACCTCAGGCCTGGTTCAGAAGAATTTTTTTTTCCAGGCAACCAAAAGAAAAACCACATGGGTTGACAGCAAAAGGCAGCCACAATTGAACACCTTTGAAATCTCATGTGAAGAAAGCTTGAGGTACAGAAAAAGAAGTATGGGATAGAATTGATTCCAACCACACTAACATAGACAAGATGAAGTGGGAGTTATGGATTGTATTAAAAGAGGAATGATGGTGTTGGAATTCATCATGATGTTCCTCCCTCTTAGCCCTATAAATAGAGAAGTCTTCAAGCTTCATAAAACAACCCCAGGGGGGGGGGGGGGGGAGCTCTCAAACACTTCTCTAGAGCTCTCCTCCCTTCTCTCCCTCAAATTCTTCTAGTTTTGCTTTCTAGTTCTCAATTCTAGTTTTCCTTTTGCTTCTTAGTTGCAATTTTTTTTTCTTTGTAATGTAAATTCTTTTCTTAAGTTTTCAAGTTTAATTAGTTTCCAAGTTTCAATTATGGTTTTTGTTCTTATTCATTATTCTTATAAGTTAATATGCTAATTTGAATGATTGATCACCATTTAGGCTTGCATGTTAGCTATCTTGGTTTGAATTAAGAGTAGACACCATGCTTTAATTCGAATTGAACTATGAATAGGAAGAGTATGTATGGACATTTGACAACAGGGATTAGATACATACTTGGTTGTTTAAAATGTTCTTCTATGCTTAATGGATTCCTAATGCTTAGTTTAGGTTAGACAACAAATGATCAAATTAGGGAATTAGGAATACAAGGTTAGGACCAAACACCATGGCTTAATCATACTTTAGCTAGAATCAATCCATTAATCTAATTGAACTTGGGAACTTATCTGCTTGAGTTATTTTCTTTTATTTCTTTCTTGTTTTATTTATTTTCTTTCTTGTTTTTCTGTTTTGTCTAGGAAAACTGAATTGGATTATTCAATCACCAATCCCTGTGGAATCGACCTCGCACTTATATATGTTATACTACCGAACGGCTCGTGCACTTGCGAGTATCACAAGTTGAGGATGCAGCTGAATCCATTTTGGTGCAGCTGAATTGACGCAACAACGAGCTGACTGCAATGCATTGTCATGCATGACATATGCATGAGCTAATTGTTTTGGGTGGGGAAGTTAGGTAAAGTTGGTGAAGAGGGTGTTGTAGGTAGAGGAAATACTCTAATAAGATTTTTACTTCCCTTAGGCCTATAAATAGTTAAGTTCTTCAAGCTTACAAACATACCCCAAGGGGGGGGAGCTCTCAAACACCTCTCTAGAGCTCCTCTCCATTCTCTTCCTCAAATTCTCTAAGTTCTCAAACACATCCCAGGGGAGGGAGCTCTCAAAAACATCTCTAGAGCTCCTCTCCCTTCTCTTAGTTCTCAAACATACCCCAAGGAGGGGTGCTATCAAATACCTCTCTAGAGCTCCTCTCCCTTCTCTCCCTCAAATTCTCTTAGTTTTTCTGTTAAGTTCTCAATTTTTGTAACAAAACCCTTTGGCTAAATTTTCCTTTATGTTTTTCTTAGTTGTACTTTCTTTTTCATTGTAATGTAATTTCTTATTTTAAGTTTTCAAGTTTGATTAGTTTTCAAGTTTCAATTATGGTTCTTGTTCATATTCATTATGCTTATAACTTAATATGCTTATTTGAATGATTTATCACTATTAAAACTTGTATGACATCTATCTTGGTTGGAATAAAGAGTAGATACCATATGCTTTAATTCGAATTGAACTATGAATAGGAAGAGTATGTATGGACATTCGAAAACAGGGATTAGATACATGCTTGGTTGTTTAAAACATTCTTTTATGCTTAATGGATTACTAATTCTTAATTTAGGTTCGACAACCAGGATCTAATTAGTGAATTAGAGATACAAGGTCTGGACCAGACACCATACCTTAATCATATTTTAGCTAGAATCAATCTAAGAATTTGAATTGAACTTATTAACTTATTTGCTTGAGTTAGTTTCTTTTCTTTCTTTATTGTTTTATGTTATTTTCTTTCTTGTTTTTTGTTTTGCGCAGGGAATCAAATTAAATCAATCTATCATCAATTCTTGTGGGATCGACCTCGCACTTACATATGTTATACTACCGAACGGCTCGTGCATTTGTGAGTATCACTAGTTGAGGATGTAGCTGAATCAATTTTGGCTCAACTGATTTCGACAACAACAAGTTTTTGGCACCGTTGCCGGGGATTGGCAGCATAGTTTGGTTCTATTTCTTTTCCCTACTTGTTTTACTTTCTTTTTTTGTCCTTTTCATGTTAGTTTTTGTTTCCTATTCCTTTTAATTATGCTTCAAGTTTTTTGTGTTTGTTTTAGCAATTTAGGATAGCTAAATAAAAAGGGAGAGAGAAGACAACTTCAATCATAAGGATATGAAATGTGGAGTAGTGGGAGAAGTTGCGACCTCCAAATGCATCCATGCTCAACGTAATCTCTTCAAGGGGGAGTATTCTCATCCTTCTCTTTACCTGTTTTGTTATTATTTAGTATTTTAAATTTTTTTTTTTAATTTAATTTTTTTACAAAACAATGTAAGCATTTTAATGTGTCATATGAGCTGACTTTTGGTAACTCCAATGAGCAATCTCCATCAATATAGTGTTTAGGAGTTCTTTAGGCGACACCTTCTGTGTCTAAGAAGGTTTGGGTTTTAAGTGGGACCATTGTGACCTCTCCATCCTTCCAGAACCCCTGTCTGTGTTTTAGAGGCCCTTAACTAGTGATCATTGAGTTGCTTGTATATTTGTGTGTTCTAAACATAAATTAAAATTTTGATTTAAAAAAAAAAGAGTTTAACTTAAATAAAAATTGAAGTTTGGGTACTGTATTTTTGCTTGTAAAAAAAATTATTGTATTTGTATTTTAATTTGTGATATTTAACTGCTTTAGTACCTTTCATTTGTTGTTATGACATTGCTTATGCCTAATTTTTGGACATTGAGGACAATGCTCATTTCTAGGTTTAGGGGTATTGGAGTTTAGCAAGTAAATTTTATTTTTCTTAGTTTTTTTTTAACTTTTTTATTTTTATTTTTAGTCTTG
Organism: Prunus fruticosa; assembly: GCA_018703695.1. Lineage (NCBI taxonomy): Eukaryota > Viridiplantae > Streptophyta > Magnoliopsida > Rosales > Rosaceae > Prunus > Prunus fruticosa. The sequence goes on along the minus strand of CM031921.1, from coordinate 3,914,723 downwards.
CTTTTTTTTTTCCTTTTTGGGTCACTTTCCGAACACATATGATGAGATAGTGATAAATGTTTGCATGACTTGAATGAAATTGGATTTTAAAAAAATTTATATTTAAAATTATATATATAATAAACAATTAAAGACATTGTTCGTATTTCAATGAAAAAAAATAATATTATGGTGAAGAATAATTATGAGTATTTTATCAAGTGATTTTGGATTGAGACTATTGAACTAAGTGTGTTTAATTTTAAGTTGGACAAAAATGCCCTTACGTAACATTTGGTGAATTTTTCAAAGGACAATTTAAGACATTGAAGTGAGACGATAGTAGTCGACTCAATGAACGTGTAGGAAATCGTTTCTGAATTTTGGGCCAAAATTACCAAAATACCCTTATGTGTAAAAATTACCAAAATACCTTTGTAGGCAAAAAGAAAAAAAGAAAAAGAAAAGAGGAATCTGCAACGTGTGAGCAAAACCATGCTCTTCCCTTCATTCTTCCCCCTTTCCCTTATATATTCCCTTCAAAATCTAATCTTGATCTCAAATTGGGGTGAGTTGTTAACCTATTAGATATGAATCACCTAGTCTAGGCTAAGGGTAATAACTCTTAAACTAAGACAAGATTGTAGGATGAAGGAGATGGAATATGGGTGAGGAAGAGAAGGTGGAAGAGGAGGAAGAGAAGAAAAAAATCTCTAAGGTGAGTCAATTTCAAATTTTTGGTTTTAACTTTTTGGTTGTGTGATTTTAGTCCTTTAAAGAGCAATTTGAGTCACTTAAGTGTTAGGGAAATTGAATTGGAAGAGTTTGAACTTCAATTTTCGAGTTCGTTGGATAGAGCAATTTTTCAAGTGTGGGTGTTGATAATTTTGGTTTGATTTTGAATTTTTGACGAGTTCTAATCATAGGTATGATGTTTAGAAGAGTTTTAGACGCCTTAGGAACAACCTGGGGTGATAGAATGGTTGTAAACAACTTAAACAACAAATCTGGAAAATGTCATTTTCTGGAAATTTTCAGCTTGCGAGCCTAGTTTTGGCTATCTTTTTCTCCCAATAGTTTGAGTGTTTGAGGAAGTCATTTGTTGGATTTTAAACTATACTTGGCAAGGAACAAAACACAATTAGTTTCGTTGAATTTGGTTGAGTTTTGAATGTGGTTTTAGAAACTAGAGGGAATAAGCTTCAAAACCATTGCAAGTTTACCCATTTCGTTAACTTTAGGTTGATCAAAACGTCTCACAAAATCCGGGTTTTAGTATGAAAAAAATAAGGGAAATTCACATATTTTTTTGGGAAGATGATGACAGGTAACCGAAAAACAAGCCCACTCGTGACTCCAGCGAGTGGCACTACGTGGCGGCTTTTCGGCAGCCTTCGACACCATATTTTTAGTCCATCCGACTGAATTTCTCAACCCAAGTCCGATGGTATAGGTTTCGGGTCGTTTTGAGGGTTGTAGCTTGGAGAGGGTACCACACTCTCCATGTTAAGAGAAAAAGTGTTTTTTTTTAAATAATAAAAAAAAAATTTCTAACCTCATTTATGTTATATTTTTCAAATCTATGAACGGGAGTGAACCCGGCAACCTCCGAAGGGTAATTTCATCATTTTAGCTAATTAGGACACGAAGTAGGGTTTTCTGATTTCCCAATGATTAGACTATATCACTTTTAATCTTGGTGTTTATATATAGTATTATAAATATGAATAGTATTGTTGTTTTGCTTGGTGAATATTATTTGATGTTAGGTGAATATCACTCTTATTGTTTAATGAATATTATATGATGTTGGGTGAATAGTATTATTGATATTGCTCCGTGGATATTATTTGACGTTGGATGAATATTATTATTCATAGGATTAAACTTGAAATATTTTTGTAATTATCTGTATTACTATTTTGCAGAGTTTGATAATGTTGGAATTGCATTACATATGCATCATAATTACGGCCTTGTGTTGGGTTAGTGTGTGTGTGGGTCGGTTGAGGTATATCTAAGGGGTAGGAGAAGGCCTTAGATATATCTAAGTGAAAAAAAAAGTGGAATAAATTCAGGTGTGGGAGCAGGGCTTGAATATATTGAGGTGATGGGAGCAGGGCCTCTAATGAAAAGTGAAAGTTGAGAAATTCGTAAACAAAAGAAAAGTGGGTTAAGGGACGGATGGGTACTAGTTTATATTTTAGGTATTCGGAGCCACAGTAGTAAAATGCATAGTATGGGACATGCAGGCTTGTTGCCCTAAGGTATGAATTAATGGAATTAGAAGGGAATGAGTTCATGGCATCACCACATATGCAAATTTATTTATCTAGCATGATTGCATAATTTATATATCTTGTGTTGTTTGATGCATCTCACTTTGATTAACTGTGATAGCTGACTTTGATGGGTTTGACGGTACTCTATTGGGTATTAGAATGCTCATACCCTAATAGATTGTGCAGGATTCAAGACGAAGTTTGAGGAAGCGGGTTTCGACTAAGCGCTAGGCTTTTGTTGTTGATTTGTGTTATTATTGTTTGTACGTAGTCAATCGCTTGATAAAGATCTTAGTATGTATTTAACTACGAGCTATTGCGACTTGATTTTGTGTTGTTAAGTAAATTTGTATTATTTGTGGTTCTATTTCTCATCATATCATGGTTGTATGATTTTATTCTTATGACTCACACCATGATTCGGGAATATTCCTTATTTTCGAATCGAGTCATGATAAAAGAATTGTATCAAGCACAATTTAAACTGGCATAACCATATAATGTGAGTTTTTGAGCGTTGTGCTTCATTTCATGAGTGTTATACACATACTGTTATTTTCTTGTCATCAAAGTTGTTGTTTGATCTCATTATTCATTGATTTGGTTGAACACTTAAAAGTCATTCATTCTTATGCAATTTGAGTACATGACATTTAAGAAATTATATTAAGGCCCTCTTTGTATCGTTTGTGCATTTCAAGTTAACCTTATGTCTGCTAAAGCATGATTTTCCATTGTTAACCATTTTGAGCCTACATGTAAGCCTTTTCTTTCAAATTACCAATTTTATTTCCTCGCCTTAGCCTAAAAAACAAGTATTTACCTTTCTAGGGAACTCATGAGCTTTAATTTGGATGTGTTTTTCATGCTAAGTTTGGAAAGGGGTGTTAAATATTGAAAAAAAAAAGTAAAAAAAATCACCAAATTGGTTGAAGAAAAGAGAATATTGTGATTGATTGAAAATTCATTTTTGGGTTTCTTTATAGGCCTTAAAAGTAAATTGGTGGTTGTTCAATTAAAAGAAAGGAGTGTGAATCAATATAAATGGAAGTTAAGGCTTTATGATCTAATTGATCATGTAAAAGAAAAACAAATCTAATCATGATGATTCGAAGTCTTGAAAACAATTGTTTTATGCTCGAAATTGTGTGAAAACTGAGATTGGGGAATGAGTTGCATTTGGCTATCACACTACTACACTTTGAGCATGTTGTGTTTTGAACTTTGCCGCCTTGTGAATGATGTCTAAAACTGAGCTTTTACTGTTAAAACTTTTGAGTCATGTGCATGAGTTGTTTCTCTTCGGAAAATGTTCAGAAAGATTGTTTTCAGTTTTTTTTTTGTTTTTGTTTTGTTTTTGTTTTGCTCAAGGACTAACAAAATCTAATAAGTTTTCTAACCACTTTGTTTTGTAGAGTCAATAAAACATTTGCGGGTATCGTATTCTATTAAACCCTCAGGAGACACAACTCCTCCTACTAGGGATGCCTAGAGGTATAAAGACTTGTTGCATATGCTAAATGTAATCGAATTACCGCCAAAAGTGGTCTAGTTAACTTCTTGTTTTGTTTTTCTCTTTGTTTTCCTTTTGTTTTGCTCGAGGACTAGCAAAATCTAGGTTTGAGGGTATATGATCAGTGCATAATTACATATCATTTTGTACCCTTCTAGCTTATGATTTCGTTATGTTTTTGAGTTAAACTTGTGCTTTTAATATCTTTTGTATTTGTTTCAGTGTATTAAGCTTAAGCACTCATTTAATGCATTTTGGAGTCAAGTTAGCTCAAAATTGTGTCTGCAGAACCACCTAATGAGCCAAACATCAATGGAAAGATGTGGAAGTCTAGTTTCTGGAGCATTTTACGGTTCTTGATTCCGAGTCTTCTTGAAGAAGTTATGCAAGTTTTGACAACTTAAGGTGAAATTCGACAGCATCTCCGTTCCTCTGGCAAAAATTATATTTGAAGACCTTTCCGATTTTTCCTTGAGCTGGACTAGTATGGTTGGGAAGGTAAGACAAAGAGTTTCAAAATCCATATTTTTCCAGATTTTTCATATTGGAGGAACAAGCCCAAAATGAGCCTACAAGCTGATTGCAGTGCATTGTCATGCATCACATATGCATGAGCTAATTGTTTTTGGTGGGGAAGTTAGGTAAAGTTGGTGAAGTGAGTGTTGTAAGTAGAGGCAATACTCAAATCAGATTTTTACTTCCCTTAAGCCATCTCCAACCCATGAGGCCAAACCCAAAAAATCCCAAAATATAGCCCAAAACCTCTCATAACCCAAGAAAATGAAATGGCCAAAATTTAGGAAAACCCAAATTTGGGGCCAAATAATAGTCCAGCCATTGCCTGGACCCAAAGATTTTTGGTGGAGCCCACCTGCAGCTAAAGCAGCCCATGTGCAAGGAATTTGTCGTAGGCCCCACCTGCTGCTGTGTTGCTGCTTTATGGTAGCCGTGTTCCTGGACCGAAAGATCTTTCTTAACGATAATAAGCCTTCAAATAGGCCTTTCAAGTTATACCATGCTTGGGAAATCTTAAAAGATTGCCCAAAGTGGAACGATATAATATGCTTGTTTGAATGATTGATCACCATTAAACCTTGTATGTTAGCTATCTTGGTTAGAATTAAGAGTAGACATCATATGCTTTAATTCGAATTGAACTATGAATAGGAAGAGTATGTATGGATATTCAACAACAAGGATTAGATACATGTTTGGTTGTTTAAAACATTCTTATATGCTTTATGGATTTCTAATGCCTAATTTAGGTTTAACAACAAGGATCTAGCCCTAGATTTGTTTTACAGGAACTAAGCGAGAAGAAAGAGAAGGTCGTTCGAGTGTCAAAGAATCTATGTGAGAATATTCCCCATGCAACAATTTGCTCAAATAAGGTTCAGGACATATGTCACCAACAACACACACAAGCAGAGAAATCTGGGGCTAATGCAAACTCACATATCGTAGGAAATTCATGCCACAAATAAACTATTTCATTAATCATCATCAAAACTCCCCTACAACTATTACATTAGCATTTTTTATAGTCTTTACAAGACTTGGGCACCAGGGCTACTTGGTCTAAAAGCAACTAATTAATTATAAAATCACATAAATAATAAAAGATATCATAAAACTATCTAAATAAGAAGATAATAATATCTCATAAAATAACAAATTGAATGGTAATATCTGTTTTGATCCACCCCTATGCTCTTGCATCAATTTCTCTTTTTGTTTGGCTACAATTCAGTATTCTTGAGAAAAAAATTGAACAAATGAGCTTTCATATATATATATATATATATATATATTTGTGGATGTTCTTTTGTATATTTGTGAAGACAAAGAACTTGGAAAAGGCTTGGTTTTTAGGTCAAAATTGGTGGCCTGAGGCTTCAATTAGAGAGTGACGCCATTAATAGAGCTCTGTACGTTTGGAGAGAGAGAGAGAGAGCGCTTCGGAAAAAAAGGAAAAAGGAGAATGCATAGTGAGTTGAGAAAGAGGAGGAGATGTAGATGCAAAGTGAATAAAAACAAAAAGGGAACCAAGAGTGATGAGAGGAGAGAGAAAAATAAAATATTTAAAACTTTTAAAATTTTGGTTATTTCCAAAGAGTATTAATTGTTGTCTTTATTGTACGAAAAAAATTGAACAGTTATTGACAAAAAAAAAATTTGAACAGTTTGTCTGCATTCAATCTTGCCCGTTAAAAGATCTACAATATAATGGTTACAAAAGTGTGTCAAAATGTGTACTACTGAAATTAGAAAGGCCTTCATGAAACACGTTTATTGTTGGTAACTTGGTTGGAAGGGAGATGCTTGTGACGTACTATTTCAACAAAACTGATCCAAATTTTTGTGGCTTTGCTGCAATCCGTGCAACCCCGCTCCAAGGCCTCCTCAAATTGATGATGTGTGTGGTGATGTTTCGTTATTCTTTTTACTTTTCTTTCATGTCAATAATTAATGGACTTGAAATGACATTTGTGTTGGTCCATGCGAGCTTCACGTGCAAATTCATACAACCAACCACAGGGTTGATATTACACATGTAAATTTTTTGAGTCTAATATAAGTATATTGTTTATTTGTTTTGTCTTCAACAAGTCTATATTAGATTAATGGATTGGACTACATTGCCCAACGGTTCTAAACACAATGCTAATTGGCCAAATTGAAAATACAGAGACTAAATTGGCCAATTAGCTTCAGCGTAACTACTCTCGCGGTCTGTTGCTTGCGTTTACCCGGTCGGTCTAGGTCCTCCAGCTGTTTTTCGCATGTCGCGAGAGTACAACTCTACCATCTTTGATAGGCTTTTATTCTCGTCCCGCAACGCTTCTCAGCTGGTGTCGATTCACCTTCACTATCATGTCCCTCTCCCTTTTCAAGCTTTTTATAGTACTCTGACACTTTTCAACCATACTTCGCTCCGCCGCTCACTGACCTTCAGCACCTCTACCTCATGGGACTTCGCAGTAGGCGATGACCCAAACTTGCGACACATGCTGCACTCTCGCACGCTCAGTGCCAGGGCATCGCCTCGTGACCCGGTTGTCATCCCTTGTCCCGAACACACGTATATCTTTAGGAGTCACTAAATTTCTGCCCACTCCAATGGCAACATCGTTGTCCAGGAGTATCGAGTCAGCTTCCTCCACAGGCCCCCTTGCGGAGGCAAAGTAGGGCATCCATCCTGGTGCTATTGCTTGGCCTCGTGTTTGAGTCGGTGGAGCTAGGTTGAGATCCAACGAAAGAGGTAGGAAGAGGCCATTTGATTTCTCAGTTTTTTTTTCTTTTTTTCTTGCTTCTTTTCTCTTTTGTGTTTTTGAGTTTGTGTTTTTTGTTTTTTCCCCCTTCTTTTTCCTTCTTATAGAGTTTTTCACAAAACCCTAGCCAGTGCATGTTGTAGCATTTTCTGAATCCCCAACGTTCTCCCTGGAGTCCCACAACCTTCTCACTTTCCAACCGTTTCCAACTCATTTGTCACGACTTTCTTTGTCTTGAAAACGTGTCTCGCCCTGTCTGTTGGTCCCTTACACGAACCGAGACAAAATTAGGACCCATGTTTCAGAATCCAATTCACGTTTCATGTTGAAAAAATAAATCAATAAATAAAAAATTTAAAACGTGTGGGCTTCGAATTTCATTTTGGGGTCGGGTTTCACCTTAGTTTGGGTTTCAAAGTGGGTTAACTTTCTTTTGGGTTGGGCTTTCAATAGTTTGAGTTTCAGTTTGCGTAAAACTGCTGTTTAGGGCTTACTGTTTTGAATGTTTTACTGTTTTATTTTTATTTTTATTTTATTTTATTTTTTGTTTGTTTTGTATTTTTTATTTTGTAATGATTTTATTTTATTTTTGGGTGTTTTGTAATTTTTATTTGCTTTAATACCTTTCATCTATTGTTATGACATTGTTTGTGGCTAATTTTTAAACATTCAGGACAATGTTCATTTCTAGGTTTGGGGGTATTGGAGTTTAGCATGTAAATTTGGTTTTTCCTTAATTTTAAATTTTTTTTATTTGCTTGTTTTTTTTTTATTTTTTATTTTTATTTTGTTTGAGTCTTGCTTTTATTTTTATTTTTGTTTTGTTTTTGAGTCACTTTCCGAACACATTTGATGAGATTGTGATAAATGTTTGCATGACTTAAATGAAAATTGGATTTCATTTTATTTTATTAATTTTTTTTTAAAAAGTAAAAATTTAAAAAAATAAAATTTTAAATTGGCACTATTCTGTCATGATATGCTTGAAACTTTCTTTACACTTGCCATTTGTTTCATAATTTTCCAATTAAAGGATTTGCATGATCTAAAGAATTGTATGAAGCATAAATTAGACTTATATAACCAACCATATAAAGTGAGCTTTTGAGCTTTATACTTCAATTCATTAGTGTTATACATGTACTCTTATTTTCTTGTCATCAAAGTTGTTGTTTGATCTCATTATTCATTGATTTGGTTGAACACTTAAAAGTCATTCATTCTTGTGCAATTTGACTTCATGACATTTAAAGAAATGATATTATGGCATTCTTTGGATCGTTGTGCCTTTCAAGCTAACCTTATGCATGCTTAAGCATGATTTTCCATTGTTAACCATTTTGAGCCTACATGTAAACCTTTTCTTTCATTTACCAATTTTATTTCCTCGCCTTAGCCTGAAAAACAAATATGTACCTTTCTAAGGAACTCATGAGCTTTAATTTGGATGTGTTTTTCATGCTAAGTTTGGGAAGAGGTGTTACATTTCGAAAAAAAAAAGAAAAAAAAAATTCACACAATTGGTGAAAGAAAAGAGAAAAGTTGTGATTAAGTGGTGGTTGATTGAAAATTCATTTTTGGGCCTTCAAAATAAATTGGTGTTTGTTCAATTAAAGGAAAGGAGTATCAATCAATGTAAATGAAGGTATAAGGAGTTTTGATCATGTAAAAGAAAAAATCTAATCGTGATGATTCGAAGCCTTGTAAACAATTATTTTATGCTCTTACATTGCGAGTTCCTTAGACTTTGTATTATCAATACCTTTCATTTCTTACTCACCTTACACCCTTACTAAAGACCTAAATTGATCTTAAATGTCATGTGGTTGAATTGCATCCATTTTCTTACTTTCAAGTGTTTGACATCCTTCTTGAGATCATATTAATGCAAGTTTTTCATCTTTCTATTTCGAGTTAAGTCCTTATGGTTTAACTCTATTCTCATGTTTATAACTGAGTGATGCATTATAGCCCTCTTCTGAGTGATTCATTTGTGAGAGGACAATTTTGGTGAGATTTGAAGTTGAACTTGTGCTTTGTATGATTTTCGAAATTGTGTGAAAACTAAGATTGGGAAATTTGTTGCATTTGGCTATCACACTACTACACTTTGAGCATATTATGTTTTGAACTTTGCCGCTTTGTGAATAATGTCCAAAATTGAGCTTTTATTGTTAAAGCTTTTGAGTCATGTGCATGAGTCATTTCTCTTCAGAAAATGTTCGAAAAAAAATTGTTTTGAGTTCTTTGTGTTTTTGTGTTTGTTTTTGTTTTTGTTTTGTTTTTGTTAATTAATGTATTTATGTTTGTATTTGTTTTTGGTTTTGCTTAAGGACTAACAATCTTTTAAGTTTTCTAATTACTTTGTTTTACAGAGTCAGTAAAACGTTTGTGGGTATCGTATCTGTTAAATCCTCAGGAGAAACAACTCCTCCTACTAGGGATGCCTAGAGGTTTAAAGGCTTATTGCATATGCTCAATGCAATCGAGTTACCTACGAAAGTGGTCTAGTTAATTTCTTATTTTGTTTTGTTTTTATCTTTGTTTTTCTTTTGTTTTGCTCGAGGACTAGCAAAATCTAGGTTTGGGGGTATTTGATCGGTGCATATTTACATATCATTTTGTACCCTTTTAACTTATGATTTGGTTATGTTTTTGAGTTAAACTTGTGCTTTTAATAAGTTTTGTGTTTGTTTCAGTGTTATAAGCTTGAGACTCACTAATTGCATTTTGGAGACAAATTAGCTCAAAACGGTGTCTGCAGATCAGTCAACTTCACGGATTGGACTGTACTTGCTCACGAAGAACCAGATGATGAGCCATACATCATTGGAAAGATACGGAGGTCTAGTTTCTGTAGAATTTTACGGTTCATGATTCCGAGTCTTCTAGAGAAAGTTATATATGTTTTGGCAACTTAAGGTCAAATTCGACAACATCTGCGTTACTGGGCCAAAAATCACATTTGAAGGCCTTCCGGATTTTTCCTTGAGTTGGGCTGCATATGCTTGGAAAGATAATTCAAAGAGCTTCAAGATCCATATTTTTCCAGATTTTTCAGATTGAAGCCACAAGCCCAAAACGAGCCCAAAAGCTGGCTGCAATGCATTGTCATGCATGACATATGCATGATGAAGTGTTGTTGATTGTGGGAAAGTTTGGTGAAGCATATTCAATACCTATTGTTGAGTGGATGATGCAACACTAAGCTTAATGACAAGAAGAATTGTTTTCAAATGCAATAGTGTGTTAAGTGATTTAAGTGTTGTAAGTTACTGAAGTTAGTGTATTTAGAAAATTCAATTGTATAATTCAGATTTTCACTTTCCCTAGGCCTATAAATAGGGAAGTTCTCTAAGCTTGTAATCACACCCCAAGGGGGGGGGGGGGGAGCTCTCAAGCACTTCTCTAGAGCTCCCTTCCCTTCTCTCCCTCAAATTCTCTTAGTTTCCCTTTGTAGTTTCTCAATTGTTGTAATAAGATCCTTCTACTAAATTTTCTTTCTTCCAAATTCTCCAAACATTTCTCTAATTTCTTCTCCAAAAGCCCCCATGTTCTTGAAACACTTCTTAAACACATTCTCTTCCAAACATTCTCCAATTCCTCAAACACATGTCTCTTCTCTTCCAAAATCCACAAAGCTCCCAAACACCTTCATTTCCCTTCCAAAATCCTCAAGCTTCCCAAACACCTTCCTTTCTCTTCCAAATTCCCCATGTTCTCAAACACCTCTCTCTTTCTCTCCAAAAACTCTCAATGTTCTCAAATGTTGTACAAAACCTTTTTGCTTCTTTTGTTTTCATTTCTGTTTTGTGTAGGAAAATTGAATTGAATCATTCAATCACCAATCCTTGTGTGCACTTGCGAGTATCACAAGTTGAGGATGAGCTAAATCCATTTTGGTGCAGCTGAAATCTACGCAACAATCCTTGGCACTAGCAACTTGCATAGTATGTGCAAGTAAATAAACTTCACTATTTTGGACAGTTCGCATATCATCTTGTGCCTTGGTGTTAAATTTGACACCATTAATAAGATAGCTCCTATATGATGGCACTGCCATGCTTGAACCAAGCTTTAACCACCTCAAATTTTCTAGATACGCCATTATTGTCTTCCCCATTAAATTCACTTTGAACTTGCAAATTAAACGTATATCTTAATTCAATCTAACATATATATAGAAAGAAAGAAAATTAAAATAAGTTCAATATGTCATTCAATAACATATATACCTTAAAGCGTAGCCATTGAATGAAAGTGCTATTGTGCTTATCTTGTAGCCACTTTGTTCTCTTTCTAAATTTTGGATAAGTGGTCTTGATGTGGATCATATGTTCCCTACAATTAACACGAAAAAATCACGCATTACGGTCCCTTGTATATAAGATAAACATAAGGAGTAATAATATTTAAAATGGCTACATATGAAAAATTAAACTCATACGTACTCGATATAAGGTAGGACTTCCTCCGTATTCTCCAAGACATATAGATGTGCCTGGTTCAACAAGTCCAGATCAACTAATCTCACTGTGCAACCTGATAATGGCTTTGAAACTCCCATATTCTGGCTTGAAGGCACTCCAACTGTACTAACATTAGATAAATGCTTGGTACAAAACTCTCCAGCTTCTTCAGCTATATACCGCTTAGCAATGCAACCTTCGGGACGAGTACGATTCTGAACATACCCCTTTAGCACTTTCATATATCTTTCAAACGGATACATCCATCTAAAATATCCTGGCTCACATAGACGAACTTCTCTGACAAGATGTACTACTAGATGAATCATGATATCAAAGAATGAAGGGGGAAAGTACTTCTCAAGCAAACACAAAGTAACTACTACATCTTCTTCCAACTTATCTAGCTTGGAAACATCTAACGTCTTTGCACATTTAGCATTGAAGAAGAAGCACAATCGAGTTATTGCATACCTTGCAGGCTTCTCCAAAACAGAACGAATTGCCACAGGGAGCAATTGTTGCATCAAGGTATGACAATCATGAGATTTAATGCCAAGAAGTCTTGAATCTTTTAAAGATACAAGATTTTTTATATTTGAAGATTAACCTTCAGGAACCTTCATACCATAAAAAGAATTGCAAACCGCTCTCTTCTCTGCTCTTGACAAATTCCAAGGCCCTGGAGGCAAGCGAGTACGTCTTTCTCCATACTCGGGTTACAAATCAATTTTTACCTCCATGTTCAATAAGTCTAACCGAGCAGCAATTCCATATTTATTTTTTCCAGGGATTTCTAGCAATGTACCAATGATACTATCGTAAACATTCTTCTCAATGTGCATAACATCTACGGCATGCCTCACAGGGAGGTATTTCCAATACTCGAGATCAAAGAATTTTGATTTCTTCTTCCAACAAACTCTATCACCATCATTCTCACCAACACTTCCCCCATTTTTCGAGCCCTATATGTAATTAATATCTTCAACCATATGCAGCACTTCTTCTCCGGTTAATGGCTCGGGAGGCATGCTATATTCAGGTTTCCCTTTAAAAGCTGCACGTTGCCTCCTATATGGATGATTGATTGGTAACCACTTTCTATGCCCAATGTAACAAATTTTGTGGCCATTTTTCACCTGTGACTAGGTGTATCATCGCCGCATATTGGACAAGCTTTATATCCTTTAACTACACAACCAGATAAGTTTCCATAGGCAGGAAAATCATTAATTGTCCACAGTAATACACCTCTGAGTGTAAAGTATTCTCCTATGTGGGCATCATACACTCCTCTAATCCCATCCCCAGAGATTTCAAATCATCAATCAAAGGCTCTAAGTAGACGTCTATTTAAAGAACTGTGGGGATTGAATCCATCATATGTGAGAGCCAATCTCAAGTTTCTTGGCTCATTACCAAAGTCGGGCCATTTTTCATCAACAAGTTTCCAAGACGGGGAATCCGTGGATGAGACATATGACCGTCAACTGATTTTCTTACAGCATGCCAAGTCAAACTCTTAGCTATCTTATGTGATTGAAACATCCTTTTGAACCTTGGAATTGGAGGAAAATACCACACCACCTTAGCTACCACACCCTCTTTTCAAGAACCCATCTTTGGTTTCCTTCCATCTTGAGATACCACAAGTAGGACAATTAGTTGCATCCTCATACTCCTTCCAATACAAAATGCAGTCATTGGGACATGCGTAGATTTTCTCGTAACTCATCCCTAAAGCGGACAAAGTCTTTTTTGCCTCGTACATAGAGGAAGGTAGTGTATTTCCTTTGGAAGCAATTCTCCTTGAAGTATCAATAATTCTGTAAAGGAAACATCACTCAACCCATGTTTTGCTTTCAAATTATATAACTTCACCAAAGCCGACAACTTCGTGTACTTCCTCCAACCAGGGTACAAGGGTTCATTGCCATCCCCCCATCCACATTTCTACTAGCATTGGTAGTCCATTCCCAAGGTTCTTCGTGCCATGTCCAAATCTTATAGCTTTGGTCAATTCCATTAAAGTATAAGTGTTCCCTTATAATTCCAACCACAAACAATCGAATATTCCCACATTTAACACATGGACAACAAATCTCAGTTGTATTTCCAAGATTTTCTTACGCAAAATTCAAAAATCCTTCCACCCCTAACTCATATGCCTTCGATCTTCTATCCGCACGCATCCATGACTTATCCATCTCACACTCTATAAAATTCATATAAATATATATATATATATATATATTAAAGTGGAAAGACCAGCAATGAAATACTACCTCATTCAAATAGTAGAGAACAAAATGAAAATTAAATATAAAACATGAACAAGACGACGGTTTGAACAAAATAATCGTCGTTTAATATAAATTCAGACGACGGCATCTATAGTCACCGTCGTCATTAGATACCCAAACCCAGAAATTTGTACTAGGTTCTGGTAGCGTAAAGACGACGTTTAATGGAGAAACAGTCGTCTTAGGCTACCAGTTGCGGCTTAAAACTCAGACGACGGGAGTAAATGAACAACCGACGTATAATAAACATTTGGACTACGGTTTGATCCGTCAACCGTCGTCGTAGTTAAAAAAAAACAGCTTAAATCTCCCATCCCCATTCATTTTCCAAGAACCCATGGCCAAAGAAACATAAAAGAACCCAAATAGAGAGTAATTATTACAAGAATGCAAACACCAAAACATAAAAGAACCCTAATATAGCTACCAATTAAGAACCCATAGCTACCAACGAAAACATTCATGGATTTAAGAAGAGATTAGGGTTAAAGGGACTAGGGTTGTACTTACATGGATATTGAGAGAGAGCTGCGAGAATATGACAATTGCTTGAGAGAGAGCGAAAACTTTCACACAAATTTATGTTGAAGAGAGATAATGAACTATTTGAGGGTTAAAGAAAAATTCTGAAAATTTTAGGTTGCGGTCAAAAATTTTAAAGTACCGCGTTTTCAACGACGACGGTCAATACTTATATGGACGTCTAATTGTTACTTACGACGGCGGTTTCACAGAGGCGGACGTTGTAAACATAACAGCACGTCGCTATTTAATAACCGACATCGTAGACCGAATTCAATTAGTCTTGGTTTATGTAGTTGACCAAAAACGCAGGAGAAAACCGGCGTTCGTTTCAAAAAACCCTAAACCCTAAACCCTAAATTTTACAATAATTTAAAAAAAAAATACACAAGTATGAGAAAAATGAACCGAATATTGCTATGGACTCCTTACAACAATGCCTTCTACAATAGTAGGCTAAAATATGGATTTCATAATTTTGAATTTAAGGGCACCAATGGATCACATAAACTTTAGGGTTACGTTTTGTAAAGTATAAAGAGTACCGTGCTTTGTCTCTAAATTTGTTTGAATTTTGTTATCATTTGAACTTTGAAAACAAAAATTACATTTTTCAGGCCTTAATGGGCAAGATATTGTCTCAATCAGTGGGTAGAATTTTTCGATATATTTTTCGGATTTTGTTTTGAATATATTATTAATATTAGTAATTAAATACAATAAAAAAATATTTCTAAAATTATATTTTTAAAGCTTTAGGATAGAGAAAATATTTCAATGAGTGCTTGGTTGTTTTCAGTTTAATTTTTGGATTTAGTTTTGAATTTAATATGAAATTAAATAAAATATAAAAGTCATTAAAAATTAAATGAAAAATGACCTAGCCGACGTTGTATCCTTTTACAACGACGTTAAACATCACAAGCTGACGTCATATATTTTTTAGACGTCAAAACGAATAAAAACGACGTCTTTTTTTGGATAACCGGACGTGGATTATTGTATTACCACGTCATTTTATTTTAGATAACCGACGTTGTTTATCTATACAACGTCAAATGTTTAAGAATAACTGCCTATGTATATTATTAAGACGTCGATATGGTTATACTAACCGACGTAGTATATTGGTACAAAATTCATCTATAAAAGATGAATTAATTATAAACCGTTGTGTTTATGACTATTATATGTCGTTTTTAAGAATTGCCGTCGATGTTATATTTCCAATTACAGCAAGACGACCATTGTGTAACATTATAACGTCGGTAAGAGTTAAAACGTCGTATAACAAAAAATTGAACAGAAAAAATTAAAACGTTCTTAAATAAAACCCAAACGACGTGGTAGTTAAATTAACACGACGTTTTTAAGACAATCCTGATGTAATAAATTATTTTTAACACGTCGGTAATAACGTACGTCGTTATATTTTCATTATAACGTCGGTATTATTAAAAACCGTCGTATATTCAAATACTCTAAAGGAAAAAAAATCTTAAATCAGAAGAAATCAACTTACGTATTCACTATACTTTTCATGTCGTCATGACGGCGCGTTTTGGCAGGTAACCCTGGATTATAAGGGACCAAGAAAAATTGATCCCCATTTGCTGTTTTCAGGCGGTTGAGCAGGGTTTTTGTTCGGTCTAGATGGAGATCTAAATTGAGAGCTGACCACCCCATGGTCCACGAGGCCAATAAGGTTTACCATATTTGTCATTTTTAAATAGTCAAATAGGTACCTAAATATTTGAAAGTCAATTAAATGAGATTTTAATTTAAAAGAAAGGGAAATGTAAAACAAAATGGGATTTCTAGAATTACCTCATGTATCCTGGTATCACTGTGGTTCCAATCTCAACCATGGAACCAAACTCAAAATATAGTAAGGGTAAGAGGAAGGTATCATGCTCAACGCCAAACACTTCCTTGAGCATGTGAACTGTTAGAAGCCTCGTTCAGTAGGCAACAACTTGGTCTGGACATGTTGGCATAAGGCTAACAGAGGAGGTGACATGTCTAGCTTTGAGAGATCCTGTTACAAGAAATAAATAAAGAAATATAAGTTAGTTTGTGTGTGAACTAAAATAAACGACTCTAACTAAACCCAAAAAACGGACGTGGTATATAATATAAACGACGGTTTTCAGTAAATCCTGATGGAGGAAAGGTTATACACGTCGGTAAATACATCACTGTCGTTGTGTGGAATTTATAACGTCGCTATACTATAGAAAGGTCGTCTAATTAAAATGCAGTTAATGAAATCATGAAATAGACGCTGTTATAAAAGAGTTAGACGACGGCAAAAAACAAGTCGTTATTTTTAATGTCCAATAATTTGCAAAACAAGTAAAAGCGTCGTGGTATTTAACTAAACACGACGCTTCTTGGAAGAAACAAATGTATTATTGTTTTCTAACGTGATTAATATATACGTCGTTATTTTAAATTTTAACCTCGGATATTAAAAAGAGCAACGTCTATTTAAAATTTAAAAGGCAAAAATAGAAAATCAGGAGAGATTTTACCGTGTCCTCTTTCTGTTTTCTAGCAGGAGCTTCAGGCTTTGGATCTTCTAATTCCAAACCTAGGGGTCAGAACCAGTGGCCCGAGCAGCTTGCCTTCTCAGACATTGGATTTTTTGGGCTTTGATTTTGAGGGGGTAAAGTAATTGGAGTAATTGGAGAAATTGGGGTTTTGAGCATCTGGCTGGGATCGAAATTAGGAACTAGTTGACGGAAATATGCCAACATAGCCTCCCTCTATGCTCTTCCTGCTTCCATTATAGTTTCCCTTGACTTTGCCTCAATCCTCAAGGTCTCTTCTCTGAACGCCTCCTCACACTTTCCTTCAATTTGTCACCAAATTTCACTCTCTCCTTTTCGGCAAATTGAAGAACTAGTTGGGGAAACACCTCACCAACTCCTCTGACTCTCCCACCATGCTTGGGGTTTCCCAAAGCAAGAGTCGAGACATCATTGGTCCCAGAGGAGTTAGAGTGCCTTCGGAGACTTGCTTTTGCAATTCATCCTAAAAGATAGAAAGAGAGATTGTTAGAAACTGGAGCAGGGTGTAAAACGATAAATAAACCGACGTTGTAAATTATAAACAACAACGGTTTTCTTCAATTGACGTAGTATTAATTTAACACGTCGGTATTTAAATACCATCGTTGTTTATAATTTAAACGTTGGTAGATAAAAACCCGTCGTATATTCAAAATAAAACATATTAAAACATATTAAAACATAAATAAAAAACCGTCGTAGTATTTAAAGTAAGACGACGGACTATTGAACAAACGGACGTAGGACTTAATTTCATCCAGCTGCACAAAATTACTGTCGTTGTATAAACATTCTAACGTCTAAATAAGATAAAACCGTCGTAAAGTTTAATGAAGAAGTGAAAAAACTCGATTGAAATATGCATTCTTTTCCAGAAATTGTGCACCACAAATTTCAGTGAAATGAGAGAGAGGGAGAGTGTGTGCATTGAGTAAACTTAAAACAAAAATGCAGTTCATAGAGGAATTTAATCTGTTGTATTAATTATATCTAGACGTCTACTTTATTCAAAAACCGACATCCTATTCATTTTTAAACGGCGGTAAATTAAACCCGTCATGGTGTTTATTTTATAACGTCGCTTATTTAAACATACGACGTCTATACCAAAATAAAACACTCTTTTTTCAAATTTAGAACAGAGTTAGTGAGACTTACGATTATTTTTGCCTTCTCTCCCAACCTTTGGATCAGGGATGTTTCTTGTTTTATCTTCTCTTGTCTTCTTCCATAGAACAGCTGAATCAATTTCTTCAATATCCACTACTAAAAAAATACACACTATGTATTGATCCAAATTTGTCCCCTAAGTTAAGTTTTGAGACAATAAATTGTCTCCATTAACTAATAGAGACTATGCAGCCACTATTTTTAAATCAGTATCCTAGTTTGAGGGTTTGCTATTATTTTTTGGGTACCATTTATTGAGTCAGTCCTTTCCTATTTTCCATTAAATAAATACCTTTTAAGATACAAGCCCTTTGAGTTAAGCCAAGCCATGTTCAATGGCTTCAAGCTTGGAATCTGATATTTGGAATGGTGTCTATTATATTAGGCACTAATCATGACATATCAGTTTGCAATTGTGTACTCTTCAAATAAGACAGATATGAGTTTTGGTATCTTCTCCCTTAGAAACGCAAAAATATATCATGTTGGTTCAATATCAGTCCCCATTGTATGAGTACCCATTTAATAACACCCTATCATTTATGTAATACACTTAAAGCCATCAATTTCCATTCATATATTACTTTTAATATTCACAAGGATGTGTATTTTAATTTAATAATATGCACTTTTCAAATACAATTTGGAGGCTCATTTTCATATTATTTTATTGACTATATTTAATTCCTCAATGTTATGTAATTACCTTGAATGAAAACTGAACACAGCAGCCCAATATCCAAACAACTTTTAATTATTAAACCCCTTAAGGTTATGTAAAATTCTTTAATTAAATAGTTTTACGAGTCTTGTTGGTGCATCAGCTTGTCATTGTTAGTTAAATTGTACCTTCTCAAGGTAGTTATATCCCAATTGTTCTTGTTTCTTCCCCTTAATTATCTTGTTTCCAAAATTAATTCCATAAAAGGCCAAATGAAGAGAGATAGAAATTTGGTAAACCTCATATACATAATGCTCATTACTTTACATGAGTCCTCCAGCAATAGGAGATGGATCATAAGAGTACAACGTGAATAAATACACTCAGGTAAACAACCCTATTTAGAACTCTAATAAGGAAACCCAAAGAACCTAGGCAAGCAAAGACATAGTAGAAACAAATCCATGAGGCCAATAATAAGCTTACAGAATTATACAAAAGATATTAACATAAAAAAGGATCACCAAGGGGGCCTAGAAGACCATCTCTTGAAAGTAGAAGCACCATAGAGGGAGGAAGCTGGGAAGCCCATTGCATCTCTTGAGAGCAGAAGCACCCTAATTTGGAATACAATGCATGTATGGTTAAATGATTCCACTTTATAGGCTGCTCTGCTTTTCAAATGTGTGTGTGTTTATATTCTCCCGCGTGCTTTCAAATTTCATAGTCAAGGTAATAGGAACCAGCGGGAAAATATGGCCCTTATTTTCCCGCCTATGTTGAAGTACTTCTGTCATCAAAGCCCTTTTGGGCTACCCTAAAAGTCATCAACTAATTTAAGCTAGAAGAAGCTCCGAGTCAAGGGAAGCCAAGCTGAATTGGGTTATTTGTAAGTGGAGCCGATTGGGAGTGGGCTGACAGCTTATTTCAACATCATTTGAAACTGATAAAGAGGTCTAAATATTAAGTAAAAGTCTGAAATTTACTTTAATTGTATTAGACACTGATGTCTATGTCTAATTACTTTAATAGGCATGGTGGTATTATTAGTATCCACAAAAAAAATTTAAAGGCACTTATTTGAATTTGTCTCTCTATCTGAGTGGCTAGTAGGTGATTTTTTAGTAGTGATCGGGCATGGTTTCTACCAATTGGTCCTCCAAACCAACATACCCTTTTCTAGACAACCTATGGTTGTACTCCAATTTCTCCCTCCTCTGCTTTTGCTCAGTATGCTTAGCCTCAAAATCTGGGGTTAACCTTGAATCTACAAAGGCATCCCATTGCGATTTCTCTATGAACTTATAAAGCGTAGGGGTTTCTTTTAACTTCTCCTTGTCATGTGCGAATGGAAGGATATACTGCCTAGTTACGTTATACTTGAAATCCTTCCATTTTTGGTGGCAGACGACAAGACCATGTTCTTGTACCTATCCCCAATAACATAGGACATTTGAACAGCCTTCCCAAATCTTCTCCTTCACGTCCTTGGGCAATTGAGTCCATTTCTTGTCCACAAGAGGACTCTGGTGCGTGCCAAAACACCAATGTAAGACCTGCATCTCAATAGCGCCTTGCAATGTGGTCTACCCTGTTTATTGAACTCAACCACAGGCTTAACCTTATGAATTGTCCTCTTCACAACATAGCTCACTGTAGCTGATACCGTGGCCGAATTTTGGCTCCTCAACAAATGTGGCTGTGCTCTAGTCTTTCTCGGAGGTTGAGGAAAATCTCATCCTCTTCGGAGGGTTTGCTTTGAATTGCTTTTTCTTCTTCCACTTGAGCCTTTGAAACTGATTTGGCTTCATCCCCTTGTGCCTTTGAAACTGATTTGGCTTCAATTAGTTGAGCCTTTGAAATAGATTTGGCCTCTGAAGCTTGAGCTTCCTTGTTTGAGATTTCGAAACCATTTTTAATTAATCTGCAAGGAAAACAACGTCGGTTATTAATAAAAACGACGTAATAATAAAGAAACAACATCCTAAAAATACAGCCGTGATATCCTCATTAGGACGACGGTTGTAAAACAACACCATCGTCGTAAATAAACACCACGACGGTAACACTAAACGCGACGTCCTATTAAACGAGTCTCTCTACAACCATGTATGGAAATAAAATGACGGTTTTGTATCGTTCATGACGTAAATGTGTATACACTACGTCGGTAACTCATCCTAAGAACCGACATGGTTTAAAATTTACAACATCAAACACAAAACGACTGTTTCTTTCTCCCACAAGACGACGGTCGTGGTTTGTCCATTTATGGTCGAAAACAAGATAGAACTGTCGTCTTTTGGCCTCATGAGAGTATGGACTTATGAATTTAATCAAAACCAGTGAAAGATTTCCTCATTTGACAGAATCTTGTTTCCAGACAACGATGGCTTTCAAATGAAATCTAAAAAAAGAGAAGAGTGAGAAAAAACCTTTGGCATGCAAAGAAAGTTTCCTTCCGACGAAGACGAAGATGGTGATTTGGAGACGAAGACGAAGATTCGAGATGATGATGCTTCTTTTGGGAAATGAGAGGGAAACTGCGATATTTTTGAGTGGAGGAAAACTTAGAACATTAGGTCAGGTAACGAAAAGTTTATATATTTTCCTAAAGTTCAATACAACGACGTTTTATTAAAAACCGCAGTGTATTTAGTTATAACGACATTAAATAATTCAAAATTGACGTGGTTATCACAATCCGCGAACGACTTTTGGGAATTCCGATGTGGTTATGACGGCGCTTGTTTATCTAACTGACGTTGTACATCGAAATTCAACGACTATATATTTTATAACCCGACGTGGTTACTTTGGGGTTCTGAAAACGACGTCGTTCTCTTTAATACACGCCAAACGACTTTCGAATTTCGATGTAGTTATGACAGCGCTTGTTTATCTAATTGACGTTGATTATTTAAATATGACGTCGCTATGTATAATAAACCGACGTGGATATTTACGATAATATGTTTAACTATGATTTTTTCACGCGTTTTTTAACTTTAGTTTTCAATTAGGGTTCCAACTTCTTCTTGCCCTTGGCTTTGTCTCATCAAATTCTAAAAAATTGTCTTTCTGGAAGCAAATGATTTTAGTTGCATTTTCTGCTTTATTTCACTCACAAGACCAAGCATGGGTTTGCAGAATGATTCCTCACAAGACCAAGCATGGGTTTGCAGCCACACTTGCCCGTTTGAAGGCATACGAGGGTGTTTCCTGATGCTCCTTATGATAAGATAAAGAGGATGGTCATTCGTTTATGCTTTAAAGATAAAGAGGATGGTCATTGCCTTTTAAATATTGCTCCTATTAAATATTGATTTGTGGTGTGCAGGAGCTTGGGAACAAGAGGAAGGAGATGGCCCAGCTTGAGAACAAGTGGAAGGAGAGGAAGAAACAGTCGAACAAGTTGAGGGTGAAGGCGAGAAAAGAAACCACGATGTATTTGCCTAATTTGTGTACTCTATTGTGTAAATATTGATCAATATTTAACACGAAGAGATTTGCCTTTTAAGATGAAAATGTTGTTGAGGATTGAGAATTAAATTTAGTTTTGTGTTAAGAAAGATATTACCAAAATAAAAGAAAAATTAATTAATTTTTAAAAATCTATAAAAATAAGACGCGGTTACAAAGAAGGGAGACGTATAAATACAAAAAATACGATGGTAATTTGAACTTAGACGTGGTAATAATAGAATCGACAGTAGGTTTGTAGGTACCGTCGTAGTACACTCCAAAATAATAAGTCGATAAATTAATCTCTCGCGTCATGGTATATAATTTAACACATCATTTTTTGTAATATCCGACCTGGATTCCATTACATTATACGACGTGGATTCCATAAAATTATCGACGTGAATTCCATTAAAGAATAACCGACATGGTTTTTTAGATTAGACGGCGGTATGTGTATAAGGACCGTCAAGTTTAAAAGATTTATTGTGTAAATTTGACTCTTTCTTCAGATTTCATTTTCATTTAGGGTTCCAAGTTCTTCTGATCTCGTTGGAGGCTCGTCTCCTCTCTCACATACACACATACATCATCACTCTCTCTCACATCTAAAAGACAATAATTTGGATGTAATATGTATGCGTTTTGGTGTATCTCAAAGACACAAAACGCACACATATTAACTTTCAAAACATTGTCTTCTCAAAGTTTTAGTGGTTCGATACTGGTTCAGGACCAAAGATCTCAATGGTAAGATATCATACCTCTTGGATCTCATTTTAATTTTCGGAGGCCACCAAAATTAAAAAATAATTAAATCTTAAAAGAAATAAAATTAAGACGGCGGCTAGCAGAGAAGGCACCATCGTGGTATCCCGACGTGGATTTCCATTATATTATACGACAAGGGGACTAAGAATAGTTGGTCGTGTTTTAGTTAGGAGTTAACATGGCAGGTTTTTTGTTGAACTTCGTCTTTATTTTCTACGTGAGTCAATTCATACCTCTATCGTTGTTTTTGGTCAGATTTTAACTCTGAATAAACAATTTTAAAAATACGACGCTTTTTTATTTGTGTGCGTTACATTTTTAAAAATCTTACAAATACCTCCATTTTTAGTTGTTGAAGGCACTTATCCATGACGTTTTTTTTGTTACCGTCGTCTTTTTAAACACAATGACGGTTTTATGTTCTACCATCTTCTTTTTCTGGTCGTCTTTTTCACTTTTTGTATTAGTGTATATGGTAAAAGCGATGGTGCTTTGTTAAATACCGTCGTTGATTGTATATAAAGAAGACATTATGTTTTTTTAAAACCATCATTGTTTTGATGTAAAGACGACGCTTTTGGAAACCCATCGTTATATATGGTAAAGACAACGAGATTTTGTCAAATACCGTCGTTGATTGTATATAAATACTACATTATTTAAAAAGGGTCATTGATTATATGTAAAGGGACGACGGTAAAACCACCGTTTATTGTCTTTAAATATGCGTTTAATAAGTTCCCAAGCTGTTACATTGTAGTTTTTGTTTTCTATGATTCCATACAATGATTTTAACTAGGAAACCAATTCTAATGATTCAAAAATTATTTCTTTCATAAAACTTGAAGATTCGATAGTCATTACATAGTCAACCAATCTTTATTCTATTACATACATACTTCCTACCTGTAATTAGAAATAAAGGAGCTACATGTTGCTCACAAATTCTACTAATTTGATACGAACTTCATCAATTTGTTCTTGGATGTATTAGTTAGCTCCGCCTTCCTTGCACATTTTCCAAGTTGTTGTATTCCCTCCACTCTAGCAATATAGCAACAATAGGTCCCCTTCTACAAGACTTGCAAATTAACATCAAACTCCACACAAACACAAACCTTATCCAAATATATTTCACAGGTCCCTTCTTATGAATCATGCCAAAAGATTATAATGCTAATATAAAACACTTGATACTAATAAAAGTCAAAAAACTTGAAATGCCATGCTTGAAGCTTTGTACAGACTGACAACTCGAGTGGAAAAAGGCAAAGAAAGTTGTATGCTAGTACCTTTCTTGACAGCTGAGTAAGCTTCCTTGTCATGGCAACCTGTACCAAATCGGAAAAACAAAACAAAATTTTAACTAAAGCTACTACGGTCTACACTATAATAATACAGCACTTCTTTATTTTTAATTTTTTCGGTGGAATAAGTATTATGTTTTGAAAAGAAAATAGGAACTTTCCATAAATAAAAATAAAGAAAAGAAATTAGGAAAGTCAATGTAGCAAATCATAGAGACTCACGCTGAGAAGGCTCAACAAAGTGAGCAAGACGAGGTCTTGAGTTCATCTTTGAATCAACACAAGGAGGAGGAGGACCCTCTCTTTCTTTCTCTTTGTCCTACTTGCCCTTGTACATAGACAAAATTTAAAAAAACAAAATTAATAAGACTTCACAACATGTTTCAATCCATGTCTTTCAATTCCCAAACAACAAAAAATTGGTTGTTTTATTCACAGGAACTACTGGAATTTACTGCCATACAACGAATTATGTTGAGGGGAAAGAAAAGAAGTGATTACATACCTCTCAAGTTTAGTAGCAATATTTTTAATGCATTTCATGTAGTTTAGTCAAGTACATCTCCTTAATGGTTTAATCTGCAAATCCAAGTCAGCAAGACAAAGATGATTAGAAAGAACATTGCAGCCACATGCTTGCAGACGGCATAATTATCACTAGATTTCATTGTTTCTTACAAGCACATGCGTTTATTCAAGTTTTTCTACACAATGCTTTAGGATATCCAAGTGCCAACAGAAAAGATATCGTCCATGCAACCATGAATTCATATATGCTTGTATGTAATGTAGGACGAGAGTTTCAAATGACTTCACACTGATGATTGGTAGTTACCAAAGAAGCAATCAAAAGGAATCTCAGCTAGAATTATTGTAATAGCATAGTAGCTCCCCTTTTTGGTATTACCTTCTGTTGATTTCATTCAGAGTTGCACCAAAGTGGATTCAGCTGCATCCTCAACTTGTGATACTCGCAAGTGCACGAGCCGCTTAGGTAGTTAGCATATGTAAGTGCGAGGTCGAAATCATTCGAACTCGCATATTAACTTATAAGCATAATGAGTAAGAACAAAAACCATAATTGAAACTTGGAAACTAATCAAATATTTCATTACAACAATGGAAAACTAGAAGAGAAACTAAGAGATTTGAGGGAGAGAAGGGAGGGGAGCTCTAGAGAAGTGTTTGAGAACTCCCCTTTGATGGTGTTTTTTGAAGCTTTGAAGACTTCTTATTTATAGGGCTAAGAGGGAGGAACACCATGATGAATTCCAACACCACTATTCCTCTTTTAATACAATCCATAACTCCCACTTCATCTTGTCTATGTTAGTGTGGTTGGAATGAATTCCATCCATACTTCTTTTGCTGCACCTCAAGCTTTCTTCACATGGGATTTCAAAAGTGTTCAATTGTCGCCCTTTTGATGCCAACCCATGTGGGTTTTCTTTTGGTTGCTGGAAAAATATGATTCTTGAACCAGGCTTGGTGTAGGAAGGCCTGAAGGTTTCAATATGTATCCAATGGGGCTCAATTGGGATATGTCATAATAGACACCCATGGAACACCTTTTTATGAAGAATGTTCTTCCTATCTGAGCAGTACAAATGTATGTTTTGGGCCTTACAAGTTGACTGCTTAAATGAGACTGGAATTGACAATGCATTCCAGTCAGCTTGTGGGCTTATTTTGGGCTTAATCTTCACTCCTAAAAAATCTGGAAAAATCTGGATCTTCAAACCATTTGAATTATCTTTCCAAGCTATATAGACCAACTCAAGAAAAAATCGGAAAGACCTTCAAATATCATTTTTGGCCCATAAGCCAGATGCTAGAAAATTTGATCTAACGCCAGAACTTGAGTAACTTCCTCTAGGAGACTCGAATCATGAACCGTAAAATGCTACAGCAACTAGAATTCTGCATCTTTCCAATGATATAGGGCTCAACATCTAATTCTGCATCTTTCCAATGATATAGGGCTCAACATCTAGTTATCCTAAGAAAAGGACAATCCAATTTGCTGAAGTCTAAACCTGCCATACACCGTTTTGAGCTAACTTGTCTCCAAAATGCATTTAATGAGTCTCAAGCTTATTACACTGAAACAAACACAAAATTTATTAAAAGCACAAGTTTAACTCAAAAATATAATCAAATCATAAGTTAGAAGGGTACAAAATGATATATAAATATGCATGGATCACCTTCTTTTAAAATATATAGATTTATTTTCCCTATCCTGCTAAAAAATGTTTTCATATATTCATAATCTGTTACCATTGATGAATGTTTACTCCAACACCAACTGACAGTTCAAATCGACCCAGAGTATAATCCTTACCAAGATAGCCAAACCTGCCCTAAACTTCTATTTTAATCATATAGAATATGTGAACACTACAAAAAATCTATTTTTATGACACGATTTAATGACGCATAAAAATACACGTCATTAAATGTGATAAACTATGACGTGGTGTTTTAAAATGCGTCGTTAAATGAGTTTATAACAGTTATCACGACATTTGCTTGATGCGTCATTAAAATCATTTTCAATGACGCGGAATGTGTGTCATTGATTCATTGATTTACGACATTGATCATACGTCATTAATCCTGTGCATTTAACGGCGTCTTCTACACGTCATGAAGTACTTATACAAGGACAAGGATCCTTGTCATAGCTCTACCGCATATCACGAGCCAGGACCTCGCTAGTAGACTCTTATATCTTTCTCCCAAAAATCAAGACGTTTGGGAGGACTTTCATTAAAACTAATTTCGAGACGAATATTCTACGTCATAGATATATTTATTAACGACGTCTTTAATGCTTCATAGATCTTAACCTCTTTCCCACAAAATTTTAAACCCGTCGCCTTTTTTTTTTTGTCTCTTGCGCCACTTCTTCCACCTCTTTTAATTACGTTTGCTATTTTTTAGCGAATAGAAATATTTTCAATAACCTTAACATGCAACGCGTCTTATGCGTCAGTAAACTCTTTAGCACTTTACGACGTGGCATATGCTTGCAATGGATTTATAATTTTTTCCCAAAAATCACAACGCCGTTTGGGACGGCCTCATGGAAACGCTTTACACGACGTTAATTGTGTGATTGATTTCACTACAGGTGTTACGGGGTCATAAATTAATTTTTGACCAAGGATATTCTACGTCATAGCTATATTCATTAACGGCTATGCGTGTCATAAATCTAAATTTCTTCCCACAAAATTTTAGGCCTGGCGCTCTCTTTTTTTTGTTCTCTTTCCCCACTTCTTCAACCTCTTTTAATTACGTTTGCTATTTTTTCACCGAATAGAAATATTTTTCAATAACCTTAACATGACGCTCTTTGCGTCATAAAATCTTTTAGCATTTTGACGACGTAGCTTATGCTCATGGATTTATAATTTTCCCCCAAAATCAACGGCTTTGGGAGACGTCATGGAAAAATTTAAACTTACTAATTGTCGTCATTGATTTTCATGACCATCGTGTGTACACGTTCATAAAAATTTTTCCCCAAAATTTTCAATGCTGCCTTCTTCACCAAATTTAAGTTTGGTGTTTTTTTTTTTTGGGTCAAATTCTCTCTCATTCTCTAACTCACCGCACTCTCTCTCTGTCTTTCTAAAATCTTCTCCTCATTCTCATACCTAAGGATCTCTCTCTCTCTTCCCAACTCCAAATCTTCTTTCATTTCTCTTCATTTTTCCCTTCCCTTTCTTTTTCTTTTCTGTTCACTTTTCACTCATTCTCCAGCACCCCTAATCTTCTCCTCATCTTTTCTTCTCGTGTATCTCCAACGGTGGCTTATTTTGCTGGGGATGTGTGATATTGAGTTTTGAAGGTGGAGATTTCTAATTGAAGTTGTGGTAATTCAATGCTCAGGTACGAACTTTTTCTTCTTTTCTTCTCTTCTTTGCATTTTTCTCATTTATATTTTAGTTTGCCCCTAATTCTTTTTTTTATATTATCATTTTTGTAATGCAATTTTCGGGTACATTTGAGCTGGTGAAGAGGTGTCTTTTTCGAGCCTTTAATTTCTTCTGGGGGACATTTGAGAGAGCTTCATAAAGCCATTGTCAGCTTGGGCAATTCGTCTCAAGAAGCTAGCAAGGAATTTGGAATTTCTTCTGGAACCCCTTGTAAGTTTGTTTTCTCAGATTTTAATTTCTGGTTTTTGGATGTGGTTGTTTGTTGGGTTGATTCTGAAATTGTGTTGTTGATTGATTGCTCCACAGAACCCACGAAACTAAATGGAAGAAGAGAGTATGAATTGGATTTCTAAGTTTGGGTGTATTGATGACAACTTTCAGTTTTGGGGTTTTGGTTTTTCAAACTTCGATCTTGTTGGTAATTGAGTAGCAATCATAACTGAAATATATACTTGTTTTTAAGATTGTTCAAAAGTGTTTTGGGGTTTTGTTTTGGTAAAAAAACAAATAGGTGCAGAAGTTGTTCAGTTTCAGATTTTTAAAAAGTGCGATTGTTTTACCCACATTGACTGTTAGTTTTGCAGGTTGTGGGTTAGTTTTGAGATATAAGTACTTGGTTTTAAACTATACATATCCAGGATTAAAGCCCTCTGATATCATGTAATTTGGCTGAAGTTCGATACCTAAAGTTTGGTAATTAAAGTATGACTAAAAAATCTGTCAAAAACAGGGGCTGCAGTTTCAGTTTTGAAACACTTCCTTGTTATATGAAATAACATCTCAAATGAACATTTGAAAACTTGTTTCATATAAATCAGAGTTAATTGAATTTATGGTGAGCTTTTCCAAGTTAGTGTTACGACTGCAGAAAACAAGGAAAAGTCTGTAACTTAGTCTGTTTTGAATTCAGTTTTTGACACTGATTCCTGAACTTCGAATTGAATGAATTTTTGATATAGTGAGGTTCTATATGTCTCACTACCACCCGGAAATTTTACATTCTTTTGAATTAAACTGAATGTTTAGTTAGCAACACCACTGCAAATGTTAGGGGCATGGCCACAGAGCTTAGGATTTCCTCTGTCAAGATCGTAACCCCAATTAACCTTCTATGCAATTGATCGTCTTTGAGAGGTGTTATAGGTTCCAGCCCAAAAGAATTGAACAGAACTAACTGGGTTTTGGGTTTGGGAGATAATGCCATATATGATATTCGTTTCTTTCTCCTATTGGTATTTGTGTTCGAACAAATTCCATTTAGTTCAGATTACTATGGGTTATATCTTCTTCTTCTTCTTCTTCTTCTTATTTATTTATTTATTACTTTATCGATGGCTATATCTTTTTTTCAATTGATAAAAGGAGAGAAAGGAATTCTCTATAGATAAATACAAATGAAAGTTTAACTTCATTAATCTTCAAGCAATAAGTCATTCAACATTTGCTCCTGAAGAATAATAACAATGTTTGCCCACATCACATCCACTACTATTTCTCTTGTGAATTTTTACTTCAATACACTAGAATATTTTCAATTGAACTTCTTGTGCTGACATATTCTTTTCTGTTTTGATTGTGTTGGTTTTCTCTTACCATCCTATTACTAATTAGAAAACTGAAAAATGTTTTGATTACTTTTATTTATTTTTTGTTAAATGGCAGATGTACACTTGAGATGGCAGAATTAAAATGATGGGAGATTGTGTTGGTTTTCTCTTACCATCCCTCCTCACCCTCACCTCTTCTCTTATCTTTCTTTCTTTGGTTTTTTGGTAAGTTAACTTCATTCAGGAATTTTTGGTCCTTAAAATTTGTTTTGTTGGATTCTATTGTTCCTCTCTGTTTTATTTGGCATTTGTGTTTAGAAAAGACATTTCTATCAAATGAAGTTTCCACAATGAAATTTCCAATTTTGACCAAGAATTTACAGACCTGTATCATTTTCATTCATGCTTGCTTGTAATTTCTAGACCTTCATTCTCATTTTCTAATCTTCTGTTTTAATGCAGGCGTGGTTGAAATTATTTTAGTACCTTTTACACTCCCGGAAACATGAAGCATCACATCCTCTTATACGATCATGGAGCAAACTTTGTTTTGGACAGTCCAAAGTACTAAATTCTCTAACTTCATAGGATTGACTTTGTGGGATTAGTTCCAGAGACAATATTATGTACTAGCATCATTTTGAGTAATAGAAATATAATTTAGAGTACTTTGCCTTTGTGTTTTCATTTTTGCTTTTATATACGGACTTATTTTTAATAATTATAATGATGGGGATATATAAATATTAGGTTTAATTTTTTTTATAAATAAAAAGGTTCAACCACGTCTTAACTGTGTCAATTAAAAAATATTTCAATGACGTCTCACGTGTTGCCTCGTTAAGTTCCATGATGCTGATCCGCGTCCACATGTAAAGTCCTAAAAGAAGGCGTCAAATAGAACGTCATATCTTAATGACCGTTAATTGATGTCATCAAAACTTCATCTATGACATCTTTCAGGACGCGTCATGGAAAAGAGTAGGACGCAACAGCATCTCTCTACCCTGATTCAAACCCCATTCCATGACGCTGCAGAAATTCGTGTTTAAAAAAGTTTCCATGACGCATTCCCCCGCGTCATTGAAACCCTATCCATCTACGCCGAAAACAAACGTCGTGTTTTAAAAAAGTTTGCATTACGCGGATGAGCCTGCACCGAAACCCTATTCCATTAACGTAGAACAAACGTCGTGTTTTAAAAAAGTTCCCATGACGCGTGATCCGCGTCCATTGAAGCTTATTCATGCACGAGTAACAGTAACGTCGGGTTCCAAAAGTTTTGATGACCCTCCTTTAGACGACGTGGGTAATTGTTGCCATCCCGCGTCATTAAATGCCTTCTATGACGCAAATTAGACGCTCATAGAAGGGTTTATGTGTTGTAGTGGAAATTCATCCCTTATTTCTATCCTTAAAACAACGGAAAATTTGATTGTCAACCCATATAGGTTCTTACTGCTATACCCTGTTGTTTGTATCCAGCTACAAGCATCCCTACTATGCAAGCCTGAATATAATCTTTATCACTGCCCAATGGCCAAACCCCCTAAAACCCTGCCTTCTGTTCCCTTTTCAATCCTATGTCACTTGTAAAAGGCATTCTCTTCTAAACAATGTACTCCTAGGTTTTTACCTGCTATGTCATGTTTTCTACTACTAAAGAATTTCAATTGCTGATTCTGGTGTTAGAAAGCAGCTCAATACATTCACAATAAAGCTATATATAATCAAATACACAGATAGATAAAACCCAGATTTCTTTTGACTGGATATCCATTCATTGGACAATAAGTCAGGACATCTCACTTTTTGATAGACCTATTGCCAATCATCGCTAGTTGCATGTCCACTCTGGCTGAAGCTACAAAATATGCATAAGTAGGTCAGCATTTGCACATAAAAATTGATGAAACTTAATCATGACAATTATATTGAGAAAAAAGCATTGCCTGCAGTATAGTGATATAGAATTACGGAAAACTATCATTCTATATTTAAATCCCCTAAACAGTCTATGTGTTCATTTCATACCAGCTTTTTGTACCCAAAGCCCTAATTCCTAAATCAACTCACCAGCATATTTAATGGAAGAACCTAAATCAAACAAAATAAAACATACACAGTTTCTTCGATAATAAACCAAACGTAATAAAACATACCCATTTGCAGAGCGTCCGCGAGCCAATCATAACCAGATCTGACATTAAAACTCTCACTGATCCATTCATGAAATCACAAAAAATTAAAATTGAAAAAAAATCAATAAAAGGAGAAGAAGAAACAGAGAGAGAGAGAGAGAGAGAGAGAGAGAGAGAGAGAGATTACTTGGAAATTTTCCTTCAAATTAGTGATTGAGCTTGGTTCGTTTTTAGAGGGAGTAATAATAAATTTTGGTCAAAATCAGATCAGTTCAGTGGATTGAATCAGCCAGTCCGGTGATCGTAATCGGAGGGAATTGGCAGCACAAGTTTGGCTAACCTGGGCTAATACCCAGGTGGCTTTTAAAATTCCAACCCAAATAATTATAGCCCAGGCAGCTCCAATTGAATATCCTATTATCCTAGTCCTACCCT